>JACMIF010004861.1:0-11599 GCA_014805445.1 Diplogasteroides magnus | reverse complement strand
CGTCGGAGACATTCACAAAAAATCTGAAAAAAATCATGAGCCCCCCTGATGATGAAAGAATAATGTCCTGAAGATTCTGTGACGATATCTCAACGGACGGTCGAGATCGACGAAGTGACAGTGGTCTCGACGATGACGACGTCAGATACATCGTGGGAAACGTCTCCAGTGTAGTCAAGAATTGTTTCTCATGATCTTCTGAAAGTTTCGAGCCAATACGTCAACTCTAATCAAACAATGAGTTGGCTTCTGATGTCGTCCTTGACATCGTCGTCAACGACCGTCTGAATTTTTGCACGACCACTAAACATCTCCAATATAGCCTAGAATCTTTCAGGATCAAATTCTGAAAGTTTTGAGTGAATATCTCAAAGGGGACGAGTACGATGATTGAATTAGTGGCCGTGGATGCTTCTAGGGCTTCAGAATCCTGATGCCGTCGTCGTAGATGCTTTTATGCACAAGAACTGACTCCGGATTTCGATTCTCCGTGCAAAACTACATCGGTATGGTGATTTTCATAATTTTACAACGAGAAATACGAAGACAATGACGAATTCAGTTGAAAGATCCTAGAAGTGGGAATTTTGGCCGTCACCCATATCTAGGGTGAGGTCGAAAGTTTAATGATAACTACAGCTTGTGGTTGTTTGGGTTCGAAACTACAGCCATTTGCAACTGTACATCTTACACCCGAAAGATAGCTAGTTTTCCTTGTGTATTGTGTAAATGTGGATGAAAGACAGGAGCACCCTGGCCATTTGCGCAACAATTTTGAAATAGACAGATGTTCCGTCAGAATACAGAGAACAGAACGATGGCGTTCATTTCACAATGAAGGCGCAATTGTCCACGACTCGCTTTCACCATAAATATTGAAACTGATCCAATGTTTTATTGATCTTCATGTTTTCTTTCATTGTTTGCATTGAGCACCTGGAATTGTGTATTATAGGTAATTCTCGATTGATCTCTTGATATCTATTATTAGTTGACCTGTTAAACTATAGATTAGGATGTCGCCTTTTGCGCTTTTAGTGCATTCGTCATTCGTCGAATCTCCGCTGAGCGGTTCACATGAGAGAGAATACCGATTCGCGGAGATTAGGCGGATGACGAGTTCACTAAAAGCACCAAATGCGACACCCTACTATTGATCTATTGATCCACTAATTGATCTCCATTGCAGCCCGCTCCATCGTGTTTGTCGCGTGGGACGCCGAGGAGTACGGAATAATAGGGTCCACTGAATTCGTGGAAGAGTTCGTTCAACAACTGGGGGGAAGGGCAGTTGCCTACCTGAACATGGATTGTTTCCTGGGCAATTCCAGCCTGTGAGTTCATTCAAATATTAACAACTAGCTGGTATTGAGGCGCGGCGCTTGGCGTCGCGTTCCCACGCTTTATTTTCTCTTCTTTGAAAAATGAATGGGGCTATAATTTCCTCGGAGCGGCGACAAGACGAATGAAAAATGTATTTTCTCGCAATAAAAAAATACCTAAACTCTGACGTTTAAAACTGGAATAGTATATCAAAACCAAAAAATCCCCTGGTTTCAGTCACGTCAGCACCATTCCCACCCTTTACGACGTCGTCATTGATGTAGCCAAGAGGATTCCCAATCCCGTTGAGGAACAAGTGCTTCTGGGAAGGAAGACGCTCTATGATACTTGGTGAGTAGGGTGAGGTCAGTCGAGCTTTCGTTTTATTCGCCGTGGCTACCTCGTTTCTGCCCTATCCTCTCTCCGCGAAGAGACAGCAGCTAGGAATATAGTTTAACGGCTAGAAATCAGCCCGGCTGGTTCGACTCGAGCCTCGAAATCTAGTCGTCTAGCCTAGTGTGGGGGTAGGGAGTACGTTATTGACAGCCGTTCATTTTTATTCGTCTAAGTTCACTCAGAGCGTCTAGCCAGTTCCTAGCGGTCAGCTATGCGCTATAGAGACGACCGGACAATTCAAGACGCGAACAGGGATGCAGTTTTGCTAGAGGCTCTAGTGGCCCATTCTGTTAGTGAGTGACATGTATTCCAATTTACCGAAACGAAAAGCAGAGAAAATAGCAAAAACACAGAAATCAAACTGTGACAGGTGCCGATGAAGTCACAGAAAGGACGCGCTGGCTACAGTGGAGGACATGACCAATGTCAGACGAACTCATTTTCTTTCTTTCGCTCTGCTCAATTTCAAGCGGAACATCTTTTCTAATAAAAAGACCCATGGTCAGAAATATGACGAAATAGCACACAAAAGAGAGAGAGAGCGCTTATGACGAAAAAGAGAGAATGTTCACATTCGGTATATCAGTTAAAGGAGCCGTCCCGGGAGATTGCGGAGTCGCTTCCCGACAGGATAATCGAAATGAGAGAGCGTGGGAATTCAATAGACGCAGAGAACATACGTTATTGATTATCCCATCTGCAAGCGCCTCCGCAATCTCCCCGAACGGCTTCTTTAAGTTTGCACAACATCATTCAGGTATCGAACGTTCCCGGGCAAACCTGGCACCGGCATGCCCGATATGCCCACTCCGTCTGGTGGCTCCGACCATGCAGCGTTTCTCACGTTTGCAGGTTCATGACTGGGGATCGCATTATGGAACGTTATTGGTAGCCGTCAATTTCATTCATAGCGGACGTCTCTCTCACTTAGCAGAAACGACAGCTAGGAATGCTTTTAGTGCATTCGTCCAATATCCGTGGAGCGGCCGTTTTCCCCATGTGATAGACAACCGCTATGCGGACATTAGACGAATGATGAATGCACTAAAAGCACCGAATGCGACACCCTAGTATCTATTGTATTATTAATGTAAACATTTACATGATGCACATTTAGGCGTGCCCGTGGTCGAGTTCTTCTTCAAGAACCAGACGTCGGGCATTTATCCACTTTACCATTCTCTGTACGAGACTCCCTTCCTCAATGAGCACCTCCATGACACGAAAGGGTTCGCGGTGAGAGATTTATCCGGATTATCAATAAAGTTATTTTAAAAGCATAAAACGTAAGTTATGACTAATTACAAATATCTATTAGGCAAACGTATTTCCGATGAGTTATGATGATTGTAATACCATGCAAATAATATCACTAACCCGAGACATGGCCATGCTTTTTGCGAATCCATTGAAACACAGGGAAAATGTAAGGATACAAAAAGAATTTATAATAACTCGGCTGATGCGTGAACAGATCAAATTAATCACTGATGTTTAAGGTAGTGATGAACAAATTAACTACTGAAAAAAATTAATGAAAACAGTTGTGAAACAACAGCATATTAACTAGGGTAAGCAAAGCGACACTTTCGGCTGTCGCTCGAGTGTCGTATTCATTTTTCTCTAATCTCTTCCACGCTGTCGGTCTCTATTGTGAAGGGACCGACCGCGTGGAAGAGACTAGAGAAAAAATGAATGCGACACTCGAGCGAAACTCGAAAGTGTTGCTTTGCCTACCCTGATATTAACGCTTTCAGGTACACCGTGCGATCGGTCAGTACTGGGCGGAACTGGCGCGTACGCTCTCTGACACTCCAGTGTTGCCGTTGAACGTTACCCGACTAGCAACGGAGATATCGAACAGCTACGTTGTGGACTTGAAACAAGTATGAGTTCTCTGATGTAAAGACTGCGTACAATGTCCAGTATTACTGTCGTATCTAAACTTTATCGCTCAGCAATGAGTGTGCAGGAAATCTGCGCAAAACTCAATAATAAAAACCACGATGGCAATAAGAGAGTACACCTAGCTTATATTGGCCTTTCAAACATGCAGAATCTAGAAAATGTCTGGCAATCAGTTCGTTGCAGGCCATGGCCAAGCTCAAACCGCCATATCAGCTGCTCGAGGCTAAGCAGCAATTGCTTTTGCTGGAGCAGACTGCTCAGGTTAGGAAAAGTGATTTTTTCTCGTTTGTTTTATATTTTTCTTTAAAAAATGTATGAAATCTGAATCGATATATGGATATACTAGGCACGGACTTTGAGATCAAAAAATGCGGCGCATTTAGAAATTCGTTTCCGTTGCCGCGACGTTTGATGAATATCACGCGGAAGTTGTATTTGAGTGGCAGGTACGAATCATATATTTGCCTGAAACTGCTACGGTTTCAAAAACGACCTTAAAGTACATTTGTCATTTGCCTAACCTCATTTCGCTTGTTCTTTCTCACTTCGAGCATTTGTCCGCTAAATTAAGATCAGAAGAACTGCAAATGCACTTTACTACCGCTTTTTAAATCCTAGGTAGCTGAAACATGAATGTATGACATTTGAGGCCAATCCCTTTGACCAGCGAAAACTACGTGGAGTTAACGAGAGGATCATCATGTAAAACTAATACCACCAGGACAACGAACAATACCCAACATTTGTGTTAACCATTTACAACTATTTCTGAGCTGTTTTCGACGATGCCTCATCACGTAAAATGCTAACCAAATAAATGCGCGTGTTAGGGTGAAAAACAATTTACACAATAATTATGAAGCTAACACTATTCAGAGTAGTGATATGATGACGCGTTTGTCAATCATCATGACTAGGGTTCTCTTATCAGAGCAGTTATTGACAGCCGGTAAAAAGTGCAATAATTTCGACTTCTGCATCTTTCATAGCTCGGTCGTCTCTATATTAGGGTGGACAAAGCAGGGCAGTTATTTACAGCCGTCATTTCTATTCGTCTGATTCAACTCATAGCGGTCGTCTCTGCGAAGTGAAAGATGACCGCTCGGAGTGGAATTAGAAGACCAGAAATGACGGCTGTCAATAACTGCCTGCTTTGTCCACGCTACTCTATATCTCAGAACCGACCGCTAGAAATGAAGTGAGACGGCGTGAAATTAACGGCTGTCAATAACTGCTTTGATAAGAGAACCCTAATCATAAGACAAGTTCCCATGGCGTTAGTATCTTTACATCCATTATTACAGGGTCGATCGTTGCTTCATCAACCCTCGTGGCGCTCCCGGCGCCCCGGAGAACCGACACGTGCTGTACTTTGTCTCCCCGAAGGACTCGTACACGAGCCGGACCATGGCAGCGTTGTACGACTCGGTTTATACACCCAAATATGATCTTGTTATAAATCATACATGCACAAATACTTGTGATGTCAAATAAAAACCAGAAGTTCATTCCGTCATCCTGCATTCTCCAACGCGTGGTCGTCTCATGAAACGGAGACGACGACAGAGCAGAGTGGCGGAATGAATTTTAGAATTTCACTTGCCTTCACAAAAATGTAGAAAGAAGGAAAATGCATCTGCATTCTTTTGAATCCAATAGTGCAGTCCGTGGGAGAAACAGTTGTAAACAAGGCTATTAATTTAGCCACCAGGTTTCCTTTTTATCTGTGATTTTTTCCGGAGCTGAAAAAATTATTATGTTTGTAGATGGAAGAATTCGAAAAGGCTCGGGACAAGACAGCAGCGGGGAGAGCTGTAGCCATGCAGGTGAACTAAATAATTGAATATGAAATGATATATAGAAAAAATATAGAAAAAGAGATAGAAAGACAGATAGAGAGAAATAAGAGAAAAGGGGAAGATTTGCGGAATGATGTTTCGACGCTAATGGCGCTATGGCGCTTCCTAATTATGGCACTAATATCCATATATTTCTGCAGGTTTCCGTGGTCTATCACTCCGTCCTATGTGCCATCAACACGTTGAAACGCTTCATTTGATTCCATTTTGCAAACATAATTTTCCCAGGGTTGTCAACAGGCCTTATCGTGACTTATCGAAGACTACCTATGACCCCATTACGTTCGCTCTGATACTGGTAAATATTGTATCTATCTTGTATGCAAATTTCCCTTCCATCACTCACACTACAAGAAGAAGATCTTTTCTCCTCTTGTAATTGTAAATTGTTTATCGCTTGCAGAATGTAAACATGAAGAAACTTGAGTAGCTATTGATTGCGTTCGATTGATTGAGAAAAATAGATGAAAACTAGGCCATCAGGAATAATAAGTAAGAAAGTAATAGAAGGAAACTATTATGTAATGTTACCAGTAATAGATAATGAGAAATTGTGAGGTGAGGGAGACAATATATTACTGTGTGGTAATTTATTCCACGTGTTAACTACTCTATTGGACAAACAATTGAGGAATTGTGAGGAAGATTAAGGAAATAGGCGCAGGTTAAGTGAATGCCCCCTGGTCCTACCATAAGTAGTGGAGCTAAGAAAAATGTGATGCGGTGGAACATCTACAAATCCTCTCATGATCTTAAATGTAGTGCACAAATCAATTCGATTCTACCTTCACTTAAGAGAAAAATCTCTATTTTTCAGGTGTAATTCAAGAGTTGAGGAAGAGAAGAAGCCGCCCGAAGAAGATATAAATAGAACAATATTCAAATTCTCTGCAGAGTGGTGCACTCGGTATTTGTCAATTCTGCAGTGCGAGCCGGCCCATTTCACTGACCAGCGATCGAATTGAGGATCACGCTCGTGTGAATACTAGGGCTTAGAGTAGGCAGTTTGACTATTTGATGGCTTATGTTTCAACGTTACTATTTATTTGAAGATTTACCATTTGTGACATTAGCCCAACCACATGAGGGTGTCTACAACGGGTATTTTGTGCCGGAAAGGACACTTCTCATTCGTGCATTCCACTCGGAGTTTTTATCTATCGGACGCACAGATAGCCGCCCCGAGGAAGTTAGAAGAATTAGAAATTCCTTAAAGACCAACACGTTCTCATTAGGGCTTCTAAAACTGTTGTAAAGTGCATTTCTCATTCATCTAATCCACTCGGAGCGGTAGTCTCTACGATCTAAAGATAATCGCGCGCAGTTTATTAAACGAATGGGAAATGCACTTCGTTTTGGAAATCCTAATTCTCATCCTGTTACTTCTTCATTGCGAATAGCCGCTGCATGCATTGGTCACGACCAATTCGTCTCCGCCCGAAACCCAAGTAATCATAAATATATTTTCGTAAATCGTTGTTACAAATAATTATGTTAATAAATGTATAGATGATGCAATGAATTCAGTCGCAGCACAACGTTGACCTTTCACTCTAACAGTCAAATCTACTCCACTGCTCTCACTAACTTCTCATGCGATCACAGTCTCCTGGACCAGGCACGAAAGACTATGGGAAAGCTGCGAACTTCTATTTCTTCTCGTGAAACACACTTTTTGGATTGTGCAGGACTAGATATAAAGCAAGGATATGATATCCGGGGGATGACATCGTCCTTATAATACAACGGTTCTAAAACGGTAATTTGTCACCATTCTTCTCCGGAGAGCGGTTGGCTCGATCCTTGATAGACAACCGCGCTGCGGAGAAGAATGACGACAAATTTACCGTTTTCTAATCTCTAGTATTCATGAATAGAGGACGCATTTTCGAAAATTCCAAGCCCCTAAATCATATCGGAACAGCTTTCGCTCACTCACTTCGATAGAACCGCTCGATGGAGACTATGGAGGACAGAATTTCAGAAAATGCGCACCCTATTCATGAGTCTCTCTCAATTGAAAGGCCATGCTAGTGACCTTGTAAGCAATGGCAGAAGAACAAGATTCCAGAGTTTAGGATTGGCACTCCTTTCAGTTGTCGAAAAATCTTCTGTGGAGTTTAACATCTTGAAACGAGACAGGAATGTGGTAATTCCCAAATGTGTCTTACCCTTATTGAAGCAAAAGCAGTGACCTCATCTTCATTGCAAAGCGGTATGTCGCAGATGTAATAGTGAGTGCGGCCCAAGTTTCCAAGTTTTCTAATTCAAAGTTTTCAGATAAGACAGATAACCGTTCCGATGGAATTAGGCGACAGAAAAATGTACATTTTCTTGGATTCCCAACCCTTATGGCTTGTCATGTAATTCCCGTCAAAAGATGAACCTTGGCCTTCGCGGTTGCATACGAATCGTCGATGTGTAGGCATCCTCTAGTGATTTTATCCCAAATATCAGCGATATTGGTTTTGTATCTTATGACGAAGCAGTAGCGCCCGTAGCAGAAGCGGTCTACGGTTGTCTCCGACCTGACCTGAATGCTAGTGTGGGGGGTTGGAAGGGGATAGGGACATTTCGTAACTGTCATCTCGCAACTGGTCTTTTCAGAACTTTCTCTCGACCTTACCGGTCTACGGTGTAACTAGGGAAGGGAATCAAAGTACAAGTGCGCATTTCTGTCGTCTATTTTTGAGCGGTTGTCTCTCCCACTTGATGGACAACCGCTCCGAGGGAATTAGATGAAATATATGTGCACTTTTACTTGGTTTCCCTACCCTAGCTGTAACATTTTCGAAATGCATTTGAGCGTGTATCGGCGTGAAATTATCCCAGGAACACAAAGGAAATGATAATGCGCAGCAAAATTACTCAAAACGGCTGCAAAACGCCTGTCGCGAAGTTCCGAAATGTCCAGTTATGAGATGGCAGTTACGAAATGTCCCTATCCCGTTGGGAGTAGAGTAGGCATTTCCATGATATATTGACATGCCGTCTCATCGTCCTGCCGTCTAACCTCATTCTCGAGTGGTCGTCTCATGATAACATGTGATAATCGTTATAAATGAAGTTAGACGGCGGGAGAATGCCCGATCTAGTTGAGTGTACGTTATCCGTCTGTTTCTAGCCGACTAACCTCATTCCTAGTTGTTGTCTCTGTGAAGTGCGAGACGACTGCTAGGAAAGAAATTAGACGCGCACTACTGGATGCCATAACAACCACTACAAACCCAAAATAAATCGTACTTACCTCTCCGTATAAGTGGCATTTTACGCCCTCCTGCTTAGCTATGCTTGCATTTAGAGCTTTCCATGTTTTGTTGATATTAGCATCGCATTTCTGAGCAGAATAGACGTTATACAGAAAAAAGGTGTCATTGGTGCAGTTTTGCTGCAACGAAACTGAAGGATTGCCACCTGACAGTTTCAAACAATCATCAGTGACAGTGAAACAATTTCCAACTGTCATATGACAGTTGTCATATGACAATTTCAAAAATTGCCAGCCGATAGTTTAGCTCAATTTTTTCAGTGCGTATTTGTGTCAGCCGAATGAGAGCAGACCTTCGATCTGCAATCAGCTTGGAACGTAAATTCGTTCACAACTGCATTCTCCAGAAAATCGAACCAGAAAATCGCGCTCTCCGTGCTCAAAGTCGCCATGATCGCATTCGGGATGAAACTGCAAGTTATGTAGTCAAAAAACCGCAGGCAGTATACCAACTTAAGAGACATTATTTTTCGGCTCAAACTAAATCTACCTTGGCAAATCATTAGCCAGATATCATTTCACTTTTTTGATGCGAGAACATAGAACTATTTGGAAAAAAGAAAGAATTTATTTCCAATGTTTTCCACCTGGTGCCGCCCAACCATGAGTTGAAAAATTATCATGCATTTTTATGCATCCTATCTGAACAGTTTTTCTTATTCCGTGTCTTACATCTGAATGCCACTCATTTTTACATGCTATTTCGTCGTTACGGGATATGTTTCAAAAGTGAGATAAATAGGCTAGAGGAACAGTTCAGTTATGAAGCATAATAATAGGGGCATTAGATCCAAGCTATAAATTCAATAACGTGCAGAAATGATGCCACACCTATACAAACCATTGTGTGTAAAAAAAACTGATAACATGCTCTAGGGACTTTTGCCCGGACTCTAGTATATTGTAGGATATGGATTACGCTTGTCAATCTGAAGTACATACGCCTCTGAAGCAGCTTCTCTCCGGGTGAATAACTGTGTTATTCGCGGCGTCAAAGGAGTCATCATTGCAGAAATCAGTCCTAGACATCCAGAATAAAGATATATTTGATTCAAAGACTCGTAAATACTTCATAATTAGTGAAGGAAGTCCAAGCAGAAGCACAATTTTTGTCGTCTAATGCCCTCTCATGTGATCCCCTAGCGAATTAGACGACAAAAAATGTGCTTCTATTAGGTTGTAAAGAAAGTCTTGTCACATTTTGTTATTCCGATACAGAAAAATTTCAGTGAACGCTAGACAGTAACTGTGTAGTGCATAGTTGTTGTCTAGTTTTGGGCAACATTTATGCATAGCGTTGCTGCACCATGCCTGCAACCGAGCAAGCAGTAGGCTTTCAAATTCCATGGTTGACGTGAATACCTCTGATAAGTTCACATGCTGTATTTTCAAGGAGCAAATTTTCCGAGCCAAACTAAATATGCTCATGCATGCGCCGTGTCATGAACAATACCAGGCCCAGCGAGGAACTTCCCAGCCGACTGGCTTTTCAAGGGCAATTGTTTTTAGAAAAAGTGAAAATAGCGGCTTTTCATCCGAAAAAGAGTGACAGCTCGTTTTCAAAAGCTACATCAATCTGTTCAATCATATTTCGGAAGCAACTTCTGCATTACCAGTAGATTATAAATCCACATTCGATTATAGCTCTACATACCTTCTTCAGGTAGCATTTCGCATGAATATTTGCCTATTTCATCAAAATGGCAAATTCTTGCGTATCCTTTTTCATTCTTTTCCTATTGAATTCGATTCAAGGAACACGTATGCGCTATATATAGTACTCGTCTCCCTTATTATAAATAACTGCCAAGTTATACGGCCACTTCGCCTTAAAGGATATAATGAATGCATATTCAAGACAATCAAAAATGGTCCCGACTAGCATATTATCAGTTTTCACGAAAAATGTATTATTATTTTTATTTGTGTACACACGTATCAACTTTCATAGTTATTATTGGTTATGGATAATACAAGAGTAGGACATTAACCTGCGCCCATTCAGTTTGATATCGTTTCATTTCCGCCAAACTGTACATTTGTTGCTAAAAGTATCACCCGTTTGACTGCTACTACCTTTTCCATTAGAACTTGGTAGTCAAAGCACAGAATTAGAAGCCCTTCTAGGATATGTTAAGGACAGTTCCCACCCTTAAAATAACCCCCTAGTAAGCGAATATGCTTTGCTTGAAAGTCCGGGAAAAATTGAGAAATCCGATGTTGAGGTGCTTCGAAGTGGTCAAAATTTTCCTTTCTATCTCCAGAAAGAAGATGCGTGCAGTCCGATGTTATTTATGCCAGAATGGCATGCCTGCCTGCTATACATAACCGCATACAATTAAAATATGCAGTTTCGCTAAATAAAGATACATGCTTTTGGAAAAATGTGACAACACTTTCTTTACAACCTAATACTTGGACCTCCTACGCAAATATTGATCTATGTTAAATGTATCAACGAATGATTTAGAACCCTTATCAATCGTAGTTTTCATCTTTCTCGACATTCTGCATTCGGGAGCTGTTGTCTATGATGGATTGAGAGAAGACAGCTCCCCAATGCGGAATGACGATAAAGATGAAAAGTACCATTGATAAGGGAATACTTCGAATGGTCGCACGGCTACTAAAGTGTTCGTAATGTGAGAACATTGCCTGCAGAAGCAAATCATTTGGCCGTTGCCCGCATCATAGCATCCGCAAACACGCCTTGTTCGCTTCGCTTAAAGGAGCCAGAAAGGGAGATTGTTTTGCATGCACTTTCGTTATCACTTCTCTCCATTCCCACACTTTCTCGTCGTCAGAGCGGTCTACTCTGACAACGAGAGAGTAAGGGAATTGGATA
>JACMIF010004860.1:0-11604 GCA_014805445.1 Diplogasteroides magnus | reverse complement strand
ATGAGTAGTGGCTTATTTTATGCCCCAGACCAGTACTATGTAGTAGCCCAAGGGGTATTAGATTGGATCTCTCCGGAAAGAAGTTATGAATTTTCATCCAAGACCGACTTTTCAAGAAATCGTGAAACTTTCTATTATCATATCTCGTTAACCAGAGTCACAATGGTAATGAATACCACATATGTTGTAGAGTCCCTAGTCCCCACCAATAAGTACCCCACAAACCGCCATTTAAAACATCTTGACAAAAGTCCACCACGGGGCCACATTGAAATGTCGATTCTCTAATAGAGTGCGTGTTATAAATGAATTTACTTGATTTCCGATGTGTAGAATGCTATGAGTTGCAAATTTAGCTGGTTCGCCGATACTCTTCAGATTTTGTCTCGACTAATGCATTTTCATTTCAGGAGCGAATACGGGTGCTGAACGTCCTTCAACTCTGCGAGCGGTGTCTTCAGTATAATTTCAAGAGTGCATGCACTTGTTACGAATGGTCAGTTTAATACAGTTAATAATAAATTAATAATTTGATTAATTGAAAATTGCTTAAATAAATTACTGATCACACACAAATCACGGTTCTGCAACGTACGCATTATTTTTATTAAATTGGATAGATGTATAAACGAAAAATTGCAGCTGCTCCATATGCAGCTCGACCAATCAGTCCACCATGTTCTTCCACAACACGGCGCTGTCCCTTCAAAGAGTTGGCAAAGGAAAGAAAGAAGTGGGCGGAGTGCGCGAAGTGCGGATTCACATGCAAATTTAACGCTACAGATGAGAATAGCGTATGTAGCGATTGTAGTCTAGCGAATTAATGAGATGCATTCCTTCGAATATCTATAAGGCATTGCCACACTAATATCCGGATTCACAACATTGCTTACAAATTGTAAGTTATAATCATAACGATCTCAAGAATTTATTAAATCTACTGGTAAATCTATCATATCATATTATTGTAGCATATTAAGGATTCTAAATCGGTAGTAGAGTGCATTCTTCTATTGCCTAAATCTCGTGGAGCTGTTGTCTATTGCATGAGTGAGACAACCGATCTTAGTGAATCAGACGAAAGGTGAATGCACATTTAGAAACCTTATAGCATATCTATCATGTAATCTGTATTGTGTAACCATTTTTTTATTAGATACTGATGTGAATGTACCTACTTCAGACTCAAATAAACACATTTTGTCAAGCCATGAGTCCGTCGAAGTAACGCTTCTGTCTAGGCAGAAAGTTTCGGTAAATCGTATGAACAGTAGGGTTTACAAAGCAAGCATTTCTGTTTGAGTAAGCGCGGCGAGCGGTACATTCCTTCCCAAGCGCTTGCGAAATATTTTAATTTCTCATGGATCTGATTTTGGTCATAGCGCTTTGTGTTCAACAGAGCTAAGGTGCAGAATTGAATGCTCGATCCTATGGGCCAGGTCCCGTTACCATAGCACGCTTCTCCATTTCCCAAGACTCAGCAACCTTGAAAAAGGGATCGAAAAGAATGGAGTCGGATATTCCTAATGTATGATCCATTTTCCTCTCTCACGTTGTCGACGGGGGTATGATAGATACCGTTGGAAGCTATTAGGTTGGAACATAAGTAACGCTGTTCTGTTACATCGCTGGAGTTCAATCACACCACGTCGCCAATGCGAGAGAGGAAAATGGACCACATATTCGGAATATACCTACGACACCGATTTCCCTTTCGATCGCTTACCGAAGCTCCATTTTGAATTCTCGCCTTTTTAAAATGTTGTCGAGCCTTGGAAAGTGGGGGAAGCGTGCTATGGTAACGGGACATATCCCATCGGATCGGGCATTCAATTTTGTACCTGAGTTCTGTAGATCCCTAAGCATGATGGCCAAAATCAGAGCCTTGTGGAACGAAAATGTTTCGCAAGCGCTTGCTAAAGATTTCATTCTTCGTAAGCGCTTGCGTTTGCCCGGTCAACCGCTCTGGAATAAACAAGCGCTTGCGGAAGGGCTTGCTTTGTCCACCCTAATGAACAGCAAGTGCGCCAAGGCGCATTGCGCCATAACGGTGAAATGGGCCGGTAGTTGAATTGAAAGTTGAATTTTTGTTCTATTTTCCACGTATTCGCTGTCTTCGACCAACCACCGCAACGTCAGATATCAAAATAGGTGCGTCCATGGGGCAAATCATAATCAAATCAGCGCAGTGGTTCGCACTGCGACCAATATAGAATTCTAGGTAATGGTATTGCTTGCTATCGTCATAATGCACATAAAAACGAGAAAAATATGGAACCGTATCTAATATATATACGTCGAAATTTAGACACGGCATCGGCAAATTCCTGGTATCAGCCTACAGATTCGGCATTTACCTGCCCATCTTCTTCCAGATCAGTGGGTCGAATGGATAATGAAGAGGATGGTATTATTATACGGATCTATTATTCGGTCCGAAGAATTCCGTATACTGAAAGGATCACAGTCCGTCTCATCGTCTGACTAGCATTTCTAAATCGATAGTAAAAGTGTATTTATATGCTCTATCTAATCCGCTCTGAGCGGCTATCCTCTTCGAGCGGTAGACAACGCTCCGAATGAGTTTGAAGAATGGGAAATGCACTATACTGCTGATTTCGAAACCTTACTGTTAACCATTTAAATTCCGACCGTGTTTGAATGGCTTGACCGACAATAATAACCATGGGGAGTAAGCGGTGATTATGATACTCCTCCGTCATATAAGAAGTCAATATTTATCTATGCCTCTGAAGTGAACTCATGCGAGCGTGTAGTTAACTTGTCTTTGTGTTTTGTCCCAAAGCCAGATAACATCGCGCTGTATCATCACACCCTAAGCTGAAGAGCGTGTGATTTGGCACAACATAGTATCAAAAGCCAAATCAAATTTAGCGAATTTCTGATCTTTCGTTTTCATAATTACCCCAAATTACTCAATTTTACGTGGTAGTTCCAAGTTTCGGAATTCATTATTTCTCTGTGAAATCCTCGTTTAAACCGATGCAGATTAGATAATTCCTTAGCGACATTTGTGTAGTCCAGTCACATAAAGAATAATGTTGCTTTCCGTCTGACGAGTAAATTATGTTGATTCGTTTCTAATGCCTGTTCAATTATTGACGCTATGCATGTTCAACCTGCTATTTCGATGTCATCTAATGCGTCGGACGAATTCATCCGCGACTACCAAATCGCTGGACTGTGCATATCATTGGTGAGAAAAGTGATCACACTTGCTTCCTTGCTGCGCACCAGGGTTTCTAAAATGGTAGTAAAGTGCATTTATCATTCGTCTAATCCACTAGGAGCGGTTGTCTACCGAACGTAGTGACAATCGCTCCGCGGAAATTAGACGAATTAAAAAGGGGTTTTAATACCGTTTTTTAAACCTTACTGCTCACCCGCTCCGGATCAAGAAGGGCCAGTACATGCAGTGTAGAGAGCGCTCCTGACACGAAGAGCATGTTTCAGACAGCTTTCATGGGCTTTATCTGTAACATCCTCGTGGTATTTCTCATGCGGTATCTTCCTTCTATGAGGAGTTCGTTCGGAATGATAACAGTCAATCAAGCCACAGCGGATTCAATTCATCAGGCTATTTTTGCGTTCTACACGGGACCAGTCGTATTCTTGTAAGAAAAACGTCAAAAAATAATAATAATAAAAATTAAGCCAAGTAGCTTCACTCAACAATTTTCACTTCAGCAAAAATATCGGATTCTTGCTAGTCAATTCTTATCAGGTTCATATTTAATTTTAACACTATATTAACATTATGTTCAAAAATATGGTAGCTTTTAAGATTTGCGGATTTTCTCATTTGTGTTGCTCATTCAATCGATTCTGCGCTCTATATCTCCCATCGTATTATGAAACAATTTTCAGGCATGATGGCAGCAAAAAGTCGGTTTTAAAATTTTTCAGCAAAATCGGCACGAAGGTTATCATATTTTTTTGCTGGACACTAGCGCTCGTCCCAACATCTTATCTCCTCAATTTTCGTATGCAATTTTTGTATTTTTTTTCAAAAAAATACAAGCTAGAGTTGGTAGTAGTTGCATGTTATGTTTCTTTGATCATTTCGCGAAACATAACCAATATCTTTTACTGACTGCCAACCTTAATGCAAACCGACATACGGTCTTATAGATGACTGTTCATTTTACCTTCCTGACAGAGAGTGGATGTTTCTATATCAGACAACGCCTGTGTGCATCAAGATAACTTGGTTTGTGCAATTTTAATCGAATCATCACACGAAAAGGAAAGACACGGAAATAAGTGTTTGTTTTTAATTTCAGGTATTACCATTTCGTCATGTATATCACGCTCGTTGTGATTTTTTCAACTTTTGATCTTCTTACTCTGGCTAAGGTTCACGCCGTTAATAGGAAAATCAAGGTATTTTTTCTGACAAAAGTATTTGTGATCAAACAATGAGTATTCAGGCGCAGATTGATGCGAGCAATTTGGAGCAACGCCGAAGAAGACGACAAGAAACGATGTTTGTATGGCAAGTGAGCAATTTTTGTGAGCAATCATACACTCGATTATTATGCATCCTACCTGAACTGTTTTATCCAGCACACACGTTACGTTTATTGATCGACCGTGACTCTCGTTGTGCGTGCTATTTCGTCGTATCTCTGACCAAAAGGCGTGATTTATCACGAAGTCTACTTATATGAAGTAGACTTGGTGATGCGCTGAGTAACGGTTCAATTGGGTGCGTAAAACTTATTTGAAATAAGTTATATCAATACCTGATCCCCCTAAAGTATTGTTAACCCACACAAATTCGATACTTTTTGAGGTGTGTTTACAAGGCGTGTTCTTCATCTCCGAATTGATAACTTATTTCTGGCTCGTGACTTTGACTGACAATAAATGGTGGCGCTTCTTTCACACGACAATCATGTGGATTCTCGTTCACGGATTCGATGGGTAGACTTTTTCGATATCAAATGACATATTTTTGGTATATTTTACAGATTCATAACACTAGCATGCAACAGGGAAGTTCATCGAATAATCATGCGGAAGCTGAAATTCTTAAACAGTAAGCACACTAAGCGTAGAAGACAGTTCTCTTGACTTTCGCCGCAAAACCAGCATATCGAAAACTTTCTAGCCGCGCAACCAATATGCACATTTTGGCGTGTAGATATGCAATAACAAACACTCGCAGCAACATGCTCAAATATATTTATATTTGCACGCATATTATCTCAAAAATTGATGCAACTTACATCAATATTTGCATTACATATGTTTTTTTACAGAATCCTCAACATCCATGAATACGACGGCAGTTATTGAAATGACATCAGCAATGACTACGATCGTGACTTAATGATTGTATTCCGGAACAATAAATATCTGCCTAAATACAATCATGCATATAAGACCGTGACAACTAAAGTTTTTAGAACTGTGCTCGAAAATTCAAGCAATACAGCGAAAACAGATAAAGTTCAATCGGAATTTTTAAAACTCGGTATTTTTGTAAGTATCACCAATGTCCAATTTTGAGCCATTTCTTCTTATAGGAGACGGGGGGAAAAAGGAAAGGCAGTTTATTGTTCACTCGTCAAGGGCTCTCGAACGATACATAGTAGGATCAAAAAGCTTGAGCTAGGTCCGCAACCGTCCATTGTAAGCCATAAAACAGCTTATAGACTGCACAAAAATAGATGAATGCATGGCAATGGACTGCTCGCAATTAACTGGTCACATGTAATTCGTCATGCTAGTCTAATGAAGCAGTTGGTCATGCACAAATTGGTCATGACTAGGGGTTCTAAATCGGGAGTAGAGTGCATTCGCATGTTGTCTGTTTCCCGAGGAGCTGTTGTCTCATTCATGCAATAGACAACCGCTCCTCTTGAATCAGGCAACAGACGAATGCACTCTACTCCCGAATTAGAAACCTTAGTCGTGACCAGCGGAAGACTCTCTCTCTCTCCACTCTAGTCTCTATTGTTCATTGAAGGGTACAAATTGTGTGCCAAAATGTGCCGCACAATGCTGACGTTTCTCGCAGTGTTGTCATAGTGAATCCGAAAGTGTATTTCATCTCTTCATGTTCGCTGTCGTATTATGGTAATAAATTGGTCCCAACATCGAAATTTCCGACTTACGTTGTTTAGCGATTTGGCAGGTTGCCAAATGCTTCACCTTCGAATTCGATGTAATTTTTCGTTTCTTGCAACACGCTTGGAAGTCCGGTGAATTCGAATATAAAGAAAAAATTTCAAACTGGGGAACGCCAAATGTTTTGGCAACCTGCCAAATCGCTAAAGAACGTAAGTCGGAAATTTCGATGTTGGGACCAATTTATTACCCTAATATCTCTGCGCCAGAAACGACCGAGATAATGAGAGCGCAGACAGACGGAGTGCACTTGGGGGATACACCATGACACAAATCACAAGTATAGACTGAGTCACCTGCTGATTCATTACTCTCTCTCGATCCTTCTCTATCTGCACTCTCTCTTTTCGCTGCTTTCCCCATTGACTGACATTTTGGTCTTTTCCGTCACACGGTATTCCCCCCTTCCCCTCTTCATGTCGTCCCAGTCGCAATCATTCATTGTCCCTAGTCTCTGTAAAATATGCAATCTTCCCACGAAAACCACCAATTTCGGAGCCACTTCGTGCAGGTTTACTTGTATTTGATCACATACACGATACATCGGTTGGTCAGAGCGTGCGCCAATTTCTTCAAGCGAACGCACCTTACTGGAGCATACTACGTGTGCCGACAAAGCACGAGAAATTGTCAAGTGAGAAGAGGTGCGCCATAATTTCCTACTTATCCTCTTCACCTTGTCTTTTCACCATTTAAAAAATATTATTAAATTTAAAAAAATTTCAATCGTGCGCTTTCAGATCTTCCCTTCCTCTGTAGAAGTTGTCGATTTGACAAATGTGTGGCAGCGGGAATGAGACTGCCGAAGAAATTTTTGCTCCGAATCACTGCTCCACTGAACAACAAGGCACTTTACATACGACTGGCGCAATTTTCAACAATCTTTTCAGCAGTGCCGCTTACCAAAGACGCTCGGACAAGGTTCGCGAGGCTCACTTGTGCTGGAAATGGGAGATCAGTTCAAGTAAGGATGGTCATCGTTTTCCATTTTCTTATACAGCATTCATCAGCCTCTCCTATGCAAGGCGAGCCCAATTCGAATCAACTCTATGGAAGACAAAACTATATCATTGTCTCAACGAAATCCAGTCGTCAAAAGGAAATGTAAAAAAACTATCCAATATTTTACTTATCATTATTTTTTTCAGTCGTATTTCCACGTCACAAAATTCTTTCGTGAACGATGCCGGCGTATGCTTTATGCAGGACACAATAGAGCTATGCTCAATGGTCTTTCCGGAATTTCGCAAACTTGCACCAATCAATCAGGTGATAGCGGCATTCATGGAAATACTCTTTGAAGATAAGGCGTTTTTAGCACAAAATATGCATGGCGACGTCAAATGCAGTTTACAATATGGAGTGTTTCTACTTATTGGAAAGGATGTTTCCGAACGATGATCGATAGTAGGCATTTACCGAGAAATAAATACACTTATTGTTTCGAAGATATCTAAATACTTGATCATAATGTATCACAGCCGCCGAAGTAATCTAAACATTTAATATTTGCATAAATTTTAAGCTTTTACATTTTAGCACTGAATTTACATAATATCTGGTAAGGTGGGTGGAAGAGAAAATTTCTCTGACCGATCTTGCTAGAAGAGATAAGAAGGAATTAGAGTTCGGAAGGGTGTCGCTCGTGGTGACTTTAGTGCATTCGTCGTGAATCTATTCTCCGAGGAACGGTTGTCTATCGAATGCACATACGACCGCTCCTCGGATAGTAGAGGCACAACGAATGCACTAAAGTCACCACGAGCGACACCCTAGAGTTCGGTCATTCCTTCCACTTCGATGAGGTAGGAAAACATGCCTCTCTCATTTTTCGCCTCTCTTTCACTTGATCGGTCATACATTTTCCTATGAATTCCTCATGTTTTCCTCTTCCACCCACCCTAATATCTGGTTAAAAGGCCACACTTTGAAGAGCTACATAGATTACCGCTAATATGCTCATTTCAGTCTTCTCTTCAGTAAAACTTCGCTCTATGACACAGAACGTCCAGAAGCATATTTCTGTGATGTAAAGAAGAACAGGATAGATTGCATAAAGTGAGTTGAAGATCCCAGATATCATAGGACAAGAAATATTCATAGATTGATGAGGAAGTATACAGAGCAGTACAATAAACTTACGAGAGCTATTCTGCGAAATTCGCGGTTTACCGACTTTGAATTGCATGCGGCACTCATTTTGCTCACGTGGAGCTTCGGTGAGCATTTGCTTATCAACATTTTTATGATAATTTATAACATTTTTTCAGACTTTGCATCTTGGATGCCTGAAGAAGTAATAGAAATAGGAGACAGAATCAAAGTGAAGGTCTTCAAGGAGTTGAGCAAGTGGGTTATAATGATTCACAATTCTGGAATGTCGTTCCTGTTCAGATATTACAGGAACGAGTTGAATTGTGACGTTTCCTTCCGACTTGGCCAACAACAGGTTGAGCCCTTCTAGCTCTTTCTAGCAATCAAAAGATTATAGGCAGTGTCCTCCATGATGCAGGAGGAATTCCAATTGTACCGATTACTCGGTGCATTAGAGGACGACGAACCTGTCATTCAGCTGTTATTAGGATAAAGAAATTGAGCATCCGTGTCAACTGAAAGGTCTAACTGCAAGTGGTTGCACAACACTGTGCAATCAATGTTGGGATCGAATTATGGAAAATAAGTGCAACGTATAATAGAGAGTTGCCTGTTTACTCATTCCACATCGGTTGCCTATGATGAGCGAGAGAGAAGGGAAAAAAGGGCAGAGGCAATAACAGACACTATCTGACTGGAGTAGTTGAAATATGGGACCCACTTTCAGTACTTTACCAACTTGGTGCCAGGAAAAACAAAACTGGTTTTTGGGGTGCATATCGCATGAATGTGTTGCGCATTAGCGTTCGAGAGAAATGAAAAGTTAAAAAGCTGAGATGGCCAGAACCGCGTCGCCTTCACTGATTACAATGCATTTCTCATTCATCTAATTTCCACGGAGTCGTTGTCTCTGGCTGCAGATACTGAGCCAAATAGAATGAAACAAATGAACATATGTTACATATGTATGTGACTGTGGAGAGTGGGCTAGGTGAGATAAAGACATTTCCTCTCGCTCTCTACCACAATTCCTCTTGCGCTTTCCAATTGATTAAGCATTTGTCTGAGTCAGCGTTAGACTGCGAAAGTTTCCTCTCGAAACTTCCGTTCCATGCATGTTTTCCTCTGGTTTCGCATCGTTCAATTCAACTTCTTTGCGAACGCATGCAACAAATGTTTACAACCCAATCAGAGAAACGACGAAATAGTGCGCAAAAAATAAAAGTGAGCACAGTCGGTCGAAAACGTAACGAGAGTATTAGGTATGAAAATACGGTTGGGATGCATACTAAAGCTGTAATGACAAGGCAGACAAATATAAATTCATCATTAGATATGGATTAGAATATCGGAATAATTAATGTTGCGTTGTTGATTCTCCATGACCCTGCTGTCTATGGCACCAACATACCACGGCATCTGGGAGAACGAGACACAATGAATGCGCATTTCCCGTTCCGGTACATCCGGAATGCCTCTTTCCGGTTCGGACTCCGTGTTAGATGTGGGAATTTATAGTCATGACATGGGCAAATAAGACATTATTGTTGGATCACTCTCCATAAGGAGAGGGCACACTTCAAGTGATGTTTCCTACTCTTGGGCGAAACGCCCCTCTATCCTAGGGTCATTAATCATCGGCTCAATTGTCTGGACTCTCACATGTTCCCTCGGGAGAGATATGATATGTCTCCAGACGCTCCCAAGGCATACAACAATATCATGTTTTGTTACCAGTGCGGCGACCGACAAAACATGTTATTAGGTAAGCACAATTCCAGTGAAACCTGCCGATTAGCTACCTATTTGCAGCGTTTCCTTCAATATTCCTTTGCAGTAATAAAATCAAGATGCGTATCGTTTCATTTATTCTTTTCAATTAGCGAGTATTACATAGCAGGCGTAGATGATGCCCGGGATCCAAAACAGAAGGGTGAGCACAATGCATATTGCTAGGTGATAGTCGCAGCCCGTCTCGAAGAACACGCCGAGGGGCTGCAATTATATAATATTTTAAAAATCAAATAGTTTTATGAATCGATTAAATTTGTGCATAAATGATGAAATTTACAGGAAGAAGGACCATGCAGAGGATCTTGGGAAGATCAGACCAGGTGAGTGCCATTGTGGGAGCGGTTCACTGAAGGAAAGACTGTGGCAGAAGCAGGCGGTATGGCTGGCAGTTTGGCTACTTTATGGGTTATGTTTCAATGTTACTATATAATTTGAAGATAATAACCTCTGAAATATAGTCCACACAATAGTCAAACTTCTATCTAAGGTTTGTCCGTTTGCTTTGCCACAATAGAATATCAAAAACCAAAATTAAACTTTGGAAAAGTTTATACTTTAAACGTTTTTCTTTAATACATACTGAAACGGAATGGAAGGCGAGTAACATAGTGGGAAAGAAGAAAATGAGTCGGGCAAACGGAGGAGGATTGCCAGCAGAATGTTTTGCCCAACTGGGACGCGGCATCGCGAGTCTTGTCCCTCTCACTTCGCTCTCTTTCTCTCTGTCTCTTCCCTAACACTTCTCTTTCATTCGCTCTATTTGTCTCCCAAATATGTGCTCCACTGCAACGAGAACAACAATTTGTGGGAGGAGTAATGACTTTTGCTATTTCGCAAGAGAAGACGTGCTTACCGAGTGAAAGACTAATGTTTACTGCACAACGCAGTAAAATGCGCAACATATCAGCGTTGGCAGAGTGAATCCCAAAGTACATTCCGTCTCTCTGCACTCTCCATCGACGGAAAGATGGATTTAAAAAAATACTGTATTGGAATCCACTATGAATTGGTTGTGAGTGGAATCTATATTCTACTCTGATTGTGAGTAATTCGTCACAGGCTGTCCTCCTCTACAATAGACTTGCCAACCAAGAGGAGTATACACACTAGTGTTGGCTGATGAAATCCCCACGCCTGAGCGATTACGAGCGCCGCTCCATTCTTCGTATTCCATCGCATGGAATCCGGTCGTTTCCCTTGATTCCGAACGATTACGAAGGAGCGGCGTTCGTAATCGTTCGGAATCACCCAACTTAAATACTCATAACAAGAAAATTATAAAGCGAAAAAATTAGAAAATTTGCTTATTAAGGTTTTCAAAAATGCTCGTTCCAGTGGTGCAGAGATCTCTTTGATATATTTTTTCACAGCCTCTTATGGAACCGATTAGGACTGCACCGTGAGATAATATGAACCAAACATGAGATAATATGAACCATTGGTCATGTGGGATGAAGGGACATCTTAGAAAAAATAGTGTCAATTTTTATTTCAGGACCGTTTTCGAGAAATAGTTATCTGAATTTTGCACGTCATTAAGCCCGCGAGACCCACAGCAAT
>JACMIF010004859.1:0-11604 GCA_014805445.1 Diplogasteroides magnus | reverse complement strand
GAGGCAACGAATTTTTTTCATGTCAAACCGACCTCAGATTCGTGATCTACGGGGTCGATTTACCCTAAAACCAAGTTTTCAGCCCATTCGGAGACAAAATTTTTTTTCTCATTTTCACCATGACCTTCATGGTTCGAAGTGCGAAAAATGAAGTCCCGGGGATCAAAGTGGCATACAGCACTGTCAACACCCTACATCGGGTTGAGCAAGAAAAACTAGGTCTTACCCCTGCGCTTGCGAAGTACACCAAGTTTCGCTGGAACAAACCAGATCTACTCCCAAAATTGGGGTGGTCAGACAAATTTGTCCTCGATTTTCCCAACCAAGGCCATTTTTTTTTTCTTAAAAATATATGTTGTGTAGAATTAAATGCCGATTTTTCGAGGCCGACAGGTATTATCTCAGTTGCCGTTACAGATACGGCCAAGGACCCCGGAAAGTAAAATGGTATGAATAAAATTTGCTGCAGAATGAGCGCTTTCCCAGCCCTCTACGATGAGTTTGAAGCGAGTTATGATCGATCTAATATAATGACGAAATTCATTTATAAAAGGATTGCGAAATTTTTTCAGACCGAATCAGTACATGACGTTGATTGGGGTGCCTATACCTACTTTCAGGAAAAAAATCAGATTTTAATTCGAAAGTTTTCCACCCGGTTCCGAAATGGTCGATTTTAGCTTGAGCTGAAAAAATAACGTATCTTAACGGGATTGCAAGTTATCTGATCGCGAAATGTCAAGTTGCATGCCCTTGCAGAGTCTTGTACCATCTTCCTGCTGTACATAATTTCGTCAATCTCCTTATGGCTATAAATCGATTCACTGCAATTGTCACACCGACAGGACACTTCAAGGTTGATAACACACATGCATTGACTCATTTTCCTATTTGTTTCACTTCTCCTATCAGCAGTTATCTATGTGTGCACTCATGTAAGAGTCTGTAAAAAGTATAATACATATTGACGAGTGAAAAGACATTCAGCTCTGGTCTCCCACATCCACACTCATCTCTCTGTTGATCGCATTGATATTTGGACTCGTTTCTTCATTTCCTCAATTCGGTGCGCCGATTGTGTTTATCCCAGTGTTTGCTGACAACACGACAACGCCGTTTCTGTACTTGATTACGAGTACGCCTTCAGTAAGTACTCGGTTTCAAAATCAATAGTAATGTGCAATTATCATTCGCCTAATCAATTTGCTTCTGCGTTCAATAGACAACCGCTAGGCGAAGATTATGTGAATTCAAGACAAATTTACTATTGATATATAATACAAACCCCCAGAGAGTAATTTCTGATTACGAACTTTTTCCAATTCTTTGCAAGTCATTTCAATATATTATATTTGTTGGCTACATCTGTTTTGGAAGGACTGTGCCTTGATCTGCCTACATGAGCCAATTGCAGATATCGAGCAGAGTTCTCATTGTGTTCAGTATGGGATTCTGCAATGGATTCGCTTTCATCGTCTACTTAATCACTGCATTTCTAACGCGTAAATTGATAGCGAAGGTACACAATCTGCTCAATAATATCCTTCCTGTGTCGATCCCCTTTTGAGAAACACTCCAAGAGCGATATAAGACTCATGACACTTGGGTTCTTCACACTCCTAACAAATTTCCCAGTGATTATCCTTCATGTGAGTTCGCAAATATTCTCTTTATGGACTTTTATCCCAGTTCATCGAAGCCAACGATCCTGTGAATGTTCAAAACTGAAGCCCATATTTTAGATCTTCCGCATGATCTACACTGGTCCTAACATCCTTTTGTTGGTTTCGCTGATTCTTCCATGGGCGAATTTGGCAAAGAGTCTCATACCTGCAATACTTCTGCACGCAATGAGCGCTAGCATTCGGAAGGAAGTATGGTGGGTTATTCCGGTATGAGGCCGGATTAATTGAGACTTCTGTTTTGTGAGAGACAACTAGAAAATCCGACCGGCAAAGTGACCACGTTTGTCGTTTGTTTTTCCGCATCTAAATCTATTTATCTACTACTACCGCATTCATACCAGCATGGTTTATTTAACAGTTACTTGCTATTTGAATTGACCGACCAATCTTTCTTGCCTGGAATGATGACGGTTACATTACAGGGACATTGTGAGTTCGTTCGCACTGCCATTCAAACGAGTGGATTCAACTGCGAGATCTGTGCATATGCAATCTTCTGCATCCTAGATTCTTATTTTTCAATAACCTTCACTTGCACGTGAAGTTGAGATTGTGATAAATATCATATTAAAGTCATCTTTATGTTGACAGACAAAAAAGACTCAATAAGTACACACATGGGTACTTCTTCGTTTTTCCGTACGAATATATTGAATTTATAAAAAGCCGACTAGCCAACTGATTCAAATAGTACTTTCTAATTACTTTCAATGAAAATCTATGGATAAGGTAAACAATTTCAAATTCAGAGTATCTGACCCGGGGTCCCATAGGATTCCCAACAGTTTCTGAGGTCCAGGTTTGCCTCTGTCAACTTCGGGTACATCATTCATGGATGAACTCTTTGCTGTTGCTAGTGTACTCGCGCAAGTTAATACCCATGTTTTTGAACATATTCTTGGTGTACATGTACAGATGAGGAGGGATCTCATCACAACATATCATTACGTTATCCACGTAAGTGTTCATTCTGATGTGTTAACGATTTCCTGAATTAAAAAAGATGTGATTCCGGGAATTCCGGACAACAAAGAACAGTTCGAATTAGTGTGGGGGGACCGAATACTAGTGTTAGCCATTTCATTTTTTGGCGTCATCCGCTCCTCCGATCGGTCGTCTCGTACTTGCTAAAGATGACCGCACGGGGAAGAGTAATGACGAAGAGTGAACCAACTATTCGAACTATTCGAACCGCACGGGGAAGAGTAATGACGAAGAGTGAACCAACTATTCGAACTATTCGAACCATTCGAATAGTTCGAATAGTTGGGTTACTCTTCGTCATTACTCTTCCCCGTGCGGTCATCTTTAGCACGTACGAGACGACCGATCAGAGGAGCGGATGACGCCAAAAAATGAAATAGCTAACACTAGTATTCGGTCCCCCCACACTAGTTCGAATCAATTGCCAAGTCATACATTTGCAATTCATGATCATCTGCTGCATTTTTGTTTCATATTTCATATTCCTCTGTCTCGTCTATCTCGAATCAATCGATATTGTCTGTAATTTCCCTTCTTTTGCACGTGTGTCTCACCCGTCCATTCCATTCCACTCCCACCACTTTTCACTTTTGTCTTCACGCGGGACGGTCTCTTCTCCGTTCCCTTTGGACGCCTCCCACCAACGCGTCAATTATCGACTCTATCTCGCTCGCAATCTAGTGAGTTACCGTAGTCCAACGATCGATAATCAATTGAAGATACTAACCCACCGTAATCCCTTTCAGAGGATCAACAATGGGAGAACTCGTGCAGCTTGATCCCGGCACCATGATGGATGAGCAGTGGAAGTAAGCAATCAGGGTACTGGGTACGGTAGTTGCCTGTTTCAGGATCGAGAAAAAGCTCGGCGAAGGCGCTTTCGGTGCTGTGTACAGATGCAAGGATAGCAAGGGCGGCGAACTCTACGCTCTCAAGGTCTGTGATCTTTGATCTTTGATCTTCTATCGATTGATCTCAGGTCGAAGGCAAGGACGAGAAGATCCAACTGCTCAAAATGGAGGTCTTCGTGTTGAACGCGCTGCAGAAGGCCGGAGGAAGGCACTTCTGCAAGATTTCGGGAAAGGTGCACGTTGCATGACCGCGTCGCGACCGCAACGCATAACATTTGACAGGGTTGCTTCAAAAACTTCAACTACGTCGTGATGACGTTCGTCGGAATGAGTATCGCCGATCTTCGCATGCTCTCGCCCGGAAAGAAGTTCACCTATGGAACGGCCATGTCCGTCGGCATTCAGTGCCTCGAGGCTCTTGAGGCCAGTGATCTTTGGTCTTTGGTATTTGGTCTTTGATCTTTGGTCTTTTGACCTTTCAGAGGGCGCAGAATTCTGCGTATGACAAGTCGCTTTTTGCAGGATTTGCACGGAATCGGCTACCTTCATCGAGACGTGAAGCCCGGCAACTACACCATTGGACGAGCTGCCCTGGGTGAATTGAGAAAGGTGATTGGGAAAGGACAGAAAGGAGAATACTGTTACACCATAGGTGTACGTGCTCGATTTCGGAATGGCCCGCAAGTTCGTGAAGGAGGACGGGAAGACGCTGAGAAACCCAAGGGAAAACGCAGGATTCCGGTGATTAGGAATACGATGTTGTCGTTCTAAAAACCGGATTTCAGAGGAACGGTCAAATATGCACCCATTGCTTGCCACGACAACAAGGACCAGGGAAGGTTGGATCAAACTACAGAATATGGGAGATCAAAGATCAAACTACACAGGAACGGCGACTGCGAATCTTGGCTGTACTTCACTGTAGAGATCACCAGAGGCAACCTCCCGTGGAGAAACTTCGAGGTTCGAAGAGATCAGAAGATCAAACTACAATTGGATCCCGTTCAGGACATGAAACAAGTGGGAGCCATGAAGCGCGCAGTGCGCAAGGTACACAAGGCCAAACTACAAATGAAGATGAGATCAAACTACAGAATGAGATCGTGCGCAAGCAGTTGTACGGCGGATGCCCCACTGAGTACATCGACCTGATGAAGAAGATTGATGAAGTACAGTAATCCTGATTTCCGTGCAGGAGTCTGAAATTTTCAAACTTCAGTGTGACTTCTTCGCCGAGCCCGACTACCAGGGCATTTACAAGATTGTCCGGGGCGCCATGAAGTATGACATTGTTCATCTTTGGTCTTCTTTGATCTTTGATCTTCAGGAAGCTGGAAACAAAGGAGTTCCCGTATGACTGGGAGGAGTTCCTCAACGAGCAGTGGAAGAAACAGAAGGCCAAGGGATCAGCCGGCCAGAAGGAAGAAAAGGTGCCTATTGCTGTTCGCGCGTCGCGTACGCGCTGCTGTCAACGAGGAAGTAATGGCAACATTTTAGAACGAGCTCGTCGAGAAGGCGAAGAAGATTGCGGCAGAGGAGAAGGAGAAGGCGGATTGCAAGGCGGGCGAGAAGAAGGAAGAAAAGGAGGACGAGGAGGAATAGTCGCCCTTGTGTCACTCTCTACCACTACATCTCTTACAATATCTCATTCTGTCGATCTTTGATCCTTGATCTCTGATCTTTGACCTTTTGGTTTCGATGAGATTGTAGAGATGAGCGAGTCTTATCGCCTATGGTTCTCTCTCACGATGTGCCCAACACTCTTGCAAAAGAGTCACTGACACAACTTTGAATAAAGGAGTGAAGAAACTCGGCTGAATTGTGTTACATGAATTGATGCAAGGGATGAATGAGGGGGGGGTCACAGGGATTATAGTCGTTCTAAATATTGATTGAGAATACTTTGAAATTACGAGGAAAATCGGTGCTACTCCACCAGGGTTAGGCGTAAAACAGTCTTTTACGAATCTTCAAACGCGTAAAATCCGTAAAAATTGTGCAAAACAAGGAAAATATCATAATGATCAGGGCTGCGTTTTACGAAAATATGATTTGTCACAATAGAGTATCAAAAGCCAAATCAAAATTATAGAATTTCTCTCCCTTCTTTGCTTTTCCAAATCCTTCTTCCGCGGCAGCCTTCGTTTTGTTATTCGATAATGGTTGTGCATTTATCATTTATTTTATCACAGCTTTCATCATGCACAAGGATATTATTGGGTTAAAGTGTTCCGAAAGCTACAAATGCCGTTCTGGAATAACTCGCTCAGTTTTCATTTTCACGTTTCACCGCAAGCAACAAAGTTGTTCGTTTCGTTAAGATCATAAATTTTTCATGTTGGTGTATTTCATGAAAATGGAAACGGAAGGAGTAATGAGTTGTGCGGAAATGTCCTGTGCGGAAATGTCCAGTGCAGAAGTGTCTGTGCGCAAATTTCGTGATCCCAAAATATAATATGTTTCACACACTGCATATAGTAGTGCGTGAAAGATGTTTATGCCTGTTATCCGAGGCAAATCGGGACGGAGAGTCATCGGGGTCATCTTTCTTGGCTCGCTTACCCAATAATAACAGAAGTGTGAACTAGAGGCAAAATGTTTTTGGATTGTGAAAATGTCAGAAGCATTCTAAAAGCGTCAAATTGTTCATGATTCTCACATTCTTCATTGTGCTCACTTTCATTCATTCTGCTCCTGCAATCATTTATCATGTGAGCTTCCTTCTGTTTATAAGCAATTTATCAGCTCTCTCTGTCGCTCACGCCCCTTGATGGTAACATTCTTACTATGCAAAGACTCTCGCAGTGACCGTCCATCGGAAGGAATCCGCATGTCTCAAACAATTCGCAGAATTCAACGAGAGTGTACATTCCTTTTCTCTAATTCATGGTCGAACGGTTTTCTCCCTAGACACCGCTCGAAAATGAGATAGAAAAAGGAATGCACTGCTTCGAAAGCCGATTCTCTGTCTCTAGTGAACTCCTTGATGTTATTCAATTATAGCAGCATGTGCACTTCAAAACATCGTTTCAATTTTTTCTTCACGCCTTCTCCATCCTCATCTAATAATAAATGTCACCAATTTTCACATACCACTAACACCTTTCATTCACCCGCACATATTTTTCTTCTGTTGTTCAAATTGATTGCCTTCTATTCATGCAACTCTTCGAGTTGTTTCAGACTGTGCAAAAGTTGACATGTCAGAATTAAAATCAGCATCAATACATACTATTGCGATTGAACGTAAATCAGTTGCTAGAAAACTATATTTCAAATGAGTAATGAACGCTTTCATAATCGGAAAAATGAGATGAATGGAGTACATTCGACCAGGCTCTTGAGGATATATCATTAGCGGGGGTATGCATGTGATTTCTTTGGATACTTTTCCGGTGAACTCGTAGACATTAGTAGCTTTATATTCCAATTCGTTTTCAAGTAATAGAGAAATTGATGATTATCTAATCGTAGTCAAAGTATTTCGGGTTCTTTGCACTTCTGATGAGTTAGGCCGATCATTCTGTGACTCGTCTTCACTCAATTCAACAATCTTCAAGGTCTGATCGTCCTGTGTAGTTCGAAGTGTACTCTGCGCTGTGTCTGAAATCTTCCTTCTTAGCCACCAAATATCATTATATACACACCAGCATCACGAGACTTGAAGAAGAAATGGTAACCCAGTCCAATCAGAGGTCCAGCTACGGCTGCTGTGAATAGTAATTCTTCACGTAGTGATTGAAGTGCATCCACTTACCTATGCCTACGGCTATTGCAGCGCCAGCTGCGGCAGCACCCATGGCTTCTTTGACCTGAACAGTGACACTGTTTCCAGTAAAGCAGTTATTTTGAGCCCACCATAATAAAGAAACGCATTAGATTATCAATTCCGAACCAACCTGACAAGAGACAGATTTGTCATATCGAGCCCATGTAGCGAAGTGCTCGCAATTATTGTAATAGAGATTGTAAGTGTTTTTGCCGATCTAAATACATATTTATGATTGCAGTTCATTCTGTTCAATTCAACCTTCGTTCTGGCCCGTCGAACAACTTCCGCACCGTCGAAAGGAGTGTGCTGTAGTATGTATCGATGTGAAAGACAGATGGCGCCATAACAATCATATGGACAGGCGCGCCATCATTCTCGTCATTCTATTGATGCATTTGTCTATATCACCAACATATGACAAATGTCCATGGAATGCATGTCTTTAAATCTTTCAAAGTCCACACCATCAATATATGTCAAAATCAAACGTAAACTGTTTATGAGTCAACGCGATAAAAAGACCATACATACCATTGTGTCTAGTTGATTGTTGATCCTGCATAGGTCTTTTCCAGCGATGCGTGCCAGTCCGTCCTCACGAATCTGCTCTTTTTTATCAGGAAGAAAGTTCGAGTAGACCCACCATATGGTCGCTGCCGCTTTGAACGATGGGAATGATATCAAGGGCTCCTGCAAATTAGAGTTTATATAAACGACAAGTTTATGCAAAAAAGTATTTTATGCTCCCATGTCTATCACATGGACGGGACAAGAAAAGGTCTTCAAGAAATTTTCTTGGTCATGAAGAAGCCCAGAAAAAGACGAAGAAATAATAAAAAACAAGAAAGTCCCAGTCCTGATCAAGTGAGAGAGACAGCCGCTACTGGGCGATTAGACGAAATCCTACTGCAAATTGATATATAATACTTTTCAAAGGATAGACTCGTGAATTGACCCTTGTGGTCAAAAATCGCCCGCGCCAATTGTGAAATAATTGTAATGGGGGACATTTTGATGCCGATTGTTGTGATATCAACCACTCGGCGCCTTGATAGAACAAATATAAGCAGATGAGAGATCGAGAACCTCTCATCACCGTGATATGAACGGCAAACTACTATTGTGACCGCGTCACTCACATGATGCCGAATCGATTACATACCAAAATCTCCGTTCCCTGTACATGCGTGAATGATGACATTGTTTCCCGCGTGGATGCCCCAATGCTAAAATAAATGAATCCAAAGGAAGAAGTTGGACTTACTTACGCAGTAGTACGGATTGGTTCGCCTGAAAGAAATTATGAATGGGAATTGAATTGTATATCACAAGAATCGGGTTCTGAATCGGAACTCGATTCGATTTCCGATTGAAGTGGAACATCAGAAAGAAAAAACTTACTAACCTGAACTCGATCAGTTCTCCCCTCCGAAGAATCCTTGCCAAGTCGTTCCATTGCATAAAAGACGATTGCATTGCTGCTGTAATGAATGAAAACGAGTATTGTCAAGCACACATTGATTACGAATGTCAAGGCCATTTTGCAGTGGAGAGACAAGAGAAGTGATAAAGAATCGTTATGATAACAGGTGGGCATCACTTGTGCAAAAACAACTCAATTTTTTATGGATGTCTCATTTACATGGATTAAATGTTCCATGGCGATAGAGAAAGAAGGAGAAATCGTAAAATGCATCATGACAGTCAAAAGACGCGCAATCAAGTGTATTGCACAGATTGATGAGCGCGTGTCCTGGATGTGTGGGGTCATGGCTCTCCCTACTCCATATGCCATTCCTATTGACTTGCCCTCTGGGTATTCACACTTTTGAATAGTGGTCTGTGGTGGGGTCACGCATAACGGTATACAAACGCTGCAGACAACGATGTGAAAAATTCACTAAATTTTGGAAAACGTTGACACTATCTTTCTGTACCATAACACATACGCGTTCGCATTCACTTGCTCTGCATAGGTGTCTATAACGAGAATTCGGTTTTTTCACACTTGAGAAAGCCCCATAGAATTTCAGCTTTTTCAACACGTGGTTCATTAAGTTCAGGGAACCCCATTCGTGTGAAATTTGCGTATTGAGCATGTCTGTCCACTTCCTCACTGATTCAGTCTGCATTTCGCGGTTTTGAGTTTCCGGGCCTCACTCAAGGGCTCAAAATAACCCGTGTTCACGCACTGACGGCATTGTTCCAATGCATATTCGCACTGTCGTTTTCATTCTCTATCTTCAAATCAGTATTCCATCACTGATCATCTACATTCTGGAACTAATTGTGCTCTCATCAAGAAGGTTCCATAAGAACTTCCATTGCCCCCTCCTTCCATTCTCTCTAGCCTCTCTCTTGATCTACCGATCTCTCATCCTCTCTTCGTCTTCCCTCTCCTCTCTCTACTCCCGTCCTCCCTGATCAAAGATCCGCTCAACTACAGTAATTTTCAAACTTCCTTGCACTGTGGCAAATCAGGAACGGGTCGTAAAAATGTGTAACCTGCTTAGAACCTCCTGTTTTGAGGAAACCGATCTAGCTGCGCCCCTAGTTTATACTCGAAAAAGTTCGTGGGACAGGTCCTTTAAGTTTTACAATTCCTGCATTCATTAGAATGCGGCCATTATATTGGAACTGTCGTATATATCCACAATAGTACTCGGATAATCACTATTAAAACATTCATATTTGCTGCATTAGCTGCAATCGAATGTCAATCCCAGCGCGAATGCTTTAGAAGTGAATTTAGGACATCATATTCTTCATCGATGGCACAATCTTCTACATGCTGCCCATCCAACCGGGGATCAATGAGATTTTCAATGGGTTGGAGTCTAACTGGCTCATATCGCTATGTAACGCGTGAGTTCACAGCAAAAACAAGGCCGAATGTGTCAACCTCCCCTAATATTTGTGAATGTCGACTGTAGAATTGAGCTACAATAAAAATAAGTTTTCAAATAGGTGAAAATGTGCATTTCTCATTCACGTAATCTCAGTGGTGAGATTAGACGAATGAACAATTCACTTTTTGCCATTTTTGAAATCAAATGAACACCATAGTGACTCTTTCAGCCTGACGTACTACTTCCCTGCAGTGCAATACTTTCTGAATATTCTTATTGCTGCCAATAGATTGACTGCTATTGCAGCACCAGCGAGCTATGGAACGGTGAGCATTTTCCTTACAAATATACATATTTCCTCATAAGTACTATTGTCAGTTTGATTACTTTTCGCCATATGGTTCAATATTAATATATATTGTATTTGAAGATGCGAAGATTAACCCCATAAAGTATGAATTCTGCCAACCTCAGAAGTGAGGCAGCGAGTGCTTTCTAGCGCTTGCTTTTCGTACTTACCTATTTCCCTTTCTTTCAAGTTCTGCTTACATTTTAGATGTGGTGCCGCAATTCGACAAGAATAATTCTCTTTATGTCCCTGGTTGTTGGGTTCATCCCCTCCTTCATTCACTTCGGAAGTGTCGTTGGGTTTTTCGACGCCTCACAAGGAAACGCCGATCCGCTCTATTTGATGTTGAATGGGCCTACTGTAGCGGTAAACTCCAAATTTGCCATGTTTTATAGCATTATCAGACATCTTCTGTAAGGGTGGACCACCCCTTTGCACAGTTTCTCAACTTTTGGTCTCCGAATTGGCTGAAAACTTGGTTTTAGGTTAAATCGACCACGGAGATCACGAATCCGTGGTCCGTTTGACATGAAAAAATTTCGTTGCCTCAGGGCACGAAAAAAATCCGAAAATTCGTCAAAAATAGGAAAAAAAATCCGATGTGTAAAATCGATGTGGCATTCCAATTCTGGTCCCTAGAACACAAAATGATATAAAAATGAGTCCTGCAGCTTCATTTTGAAGCTCATTTTTCGCCCATTGAAATTTTCAACTGTCCGTCCTGAAAAATTTTTGCACTATCGGCAACGAGATTCCATCATTTTTGGAATTTACGCACCCGATTACCCCATATATATGAATTTCAGCCAAATCGGAGGTGACCCATTGGAGCTACTCATATGAGGCGAGCCCCCAAAAAAGTCCTGAGCATATGAGTAACCTATATCACAAAGTGAGGCTAGGCTTTTGTGCCTTATAGCAGTTGTATTAGGGTGTTCCATAAGTCTTTGTGCACTCACTTTTTCTTATCCTATCTTCCTTAAAATTGAAGGTAGCTTCTATGCAAAATATTTGCAGGTACCCTATATCTGACCACACCTATTCGCACCTCCTTTGGATTATTACGCAATAGCGCGCCTTGGCGCGATTTTTCGAACATTGCCGCCTCAAGCCA
>JACMIF010004858.1:0-11605 GCA_014805445.1 Diplogasteroides magnus | reverse complement strand
CGAACCGCGGCGCTGAAGCAAAAGAGTGAGGACTTCATCCTTTACACCACTCATGTACTTGACCGGTCGTCTCAAAAATGAAATGAACTCTTCAAGCCTCTTCAGCCCTCTCCCAAAAGGCCGTAGAGGAGAGGGAGAGGGGAGAGGAGCACTCAATTAGCGCCAATGTCAGCTTAGAATAGTCTCATTATCTCTTTGACCTTTGGTTAAATCGATTTGCAGCCAACAGCGAAGTTGTAGCACTCATCGATTCGATCATTTTAAATCTAAAAACGGTACGATACATTATATTTGAACTGATTTACAACGTGAAAACCTACAAAATTGTACTATAAGTAAGTTCAACGCCATTATATAGGAACATCGTAAACATAAAAGATGATCGCCTCCATGAATGCAGTATCTTTGCTGTTCACACCAAAGATAAATATTCAAAGGGCAACGAGATATAAGGCCATGCCCATATGGGCGCGAGATGCCCATTTGGGCGCGAGATGCCCAATTGGGCGCTGTTCATTCTTCTTCGCCCATTTGGGCGCGGCGGTCACATTCATTCCTGACCGGGCGGCCCATGACTCGCAAGCGACACCCTACAATATCTGCCAAATATCCAGCTCAACCACTTTAATGTCTGCATTGTCCTCAAGTTCAGGATGCTATTTATTTTTCACTTATGTATCGTGTATTTCTGTCATAACAATGTTGTGGTGGGTGACAGTTAAGCTGTGGACAACTGCGCCGTAATGATGAAATAGATGTAATGTGATGTTGCGTCTGTTATTTCGCCGTTATGGAGCAATTGTCCATGGCTCAGATGTCTTTCACGTGTTTCTCAGTGCAATTTCTTTTCCCTTTTCTCACGTCGCCTCTCGTGGGCCCAAAATAAACCAGTCACTACGCTTGTGATGTGTAGCCACAGAGTCCAAATTACTGTGCCGTTAGCAGCTGCCTTCACAATCACAAGGAGACCGCTCAATTGCCCTTGTTGGATGCAGAGTAGTCTTGGCAGAAGGAATTCCAAAGTTCATTCCGTCTCCCTACGCTCTCTATCGCGCGGTCATCTCCGACCCATAAAGACGATCGCGCGCGAGGGAGCACATAGGAATGGAATGCACAGTGGGATTCATTCTGCCAACACTGATGCAGAGCGTTCCCTTCGATATTCTAAAACGGGCGTATGACGGATGAGCAACGACATTTGAGTAACAGCATGATAAAGGAAGTAAAGTAAACACAAGGGGAAATCCATGTGATATTTCGTTGGTCATGAGACGTACTACACGATGATATACTTGAAATTGGGATCGGAGGCCGAATGCGACATATGAGCAACAGGGCTTAACTTTCTATAAAATGAAGATTAACCTACGTTCTTGGGTTCAAATGAAAGCGCTCGGAAGTTCTACAGAAATGCGCTTTTCGAATTTTCATATATAGTTTAGTTTCGAAACAGCGTGTCCGCGTTGAAGTACTACAGTTTTCCGAATTGCCCTTCGATGTTTCTTGATTTATGATTTTATTATAAACGTGAAAATGAAAAATTGAACAGCATAGTTCTTCAGAACTTTTCGAGAGCTTTCATTTGAGCACAAAAATATAGGTTTTTTTCACTTTGAAGATGGTTATGGCCCGTTCCTCAAATGTGGCATTTGGCTTTCGATGCCAATTTCAAGTATAACATCGTGTACTACGTCTCATGACCAACGAAATATCACATGAATGTCACAATGGGATTACTGGGAGCGTTGCTCAAATGTAGTTGCTCATCCTACATAGACCGTCTAAAACAGTAAAAAGTGCATTTCTCATCCTTCTAATCTCCCCGGAACTGCTGTCTCTAATTCCGATAAGCAACCGCTGAGCAGAAGTTGAAAGAATGGGAAATGGACTTTAGTCGTTAGAATCTCTGCTCGATATCAAGCTTATCAGCCTGATTACCCACCTTATATGCGGAACAAGGAACTAGCAGGTGGATCATGGTGGTTGGTTCGACGTCACGAAGCAACAGACCTGGCGTACACCACACTTCACAGGGTTTATGTTGCCAACCCCCGCAGATAAGTTTCAGTCCCAATTAGGCACACGAACATCCTAAACCTTACATCTTTAGCGGTTAGTCGGAGAAACATGCAATTTTGTAATGGAGAGCAGTGACCATAAGGATGCATCACAGATGAAAAGCCGACAAACAGTTGTCCCCTGCACACAGAACAAGAACTGCCAATATTGGCAGTTTGAAACTTCCACCATCTCCCTCTGTCATTGTTTATCTGTCAATACTTGGGAGTTTCACACTTAAGTATTATTTTTGTGTGTGCAGGTTCTCAAACTGGATCGTGTAACGGTGTTTAATGTGTGCCAGGGTTCTTTCTATTCTGGTCTTAATTTTTTCGCGCTGTCATTGTTTTCGGTAGACGAGGTGCAGTATGCAGCCACTATACAGTGTAATCATTGCTCTCCTCAATGAGGAGACCTCTCAAGAACAATGGCTTCACTACTGTGTTTAGTGACGGTTAACGTGTCGCCGGTGCGGCTGGAAGGACCAATGTGAGAAGATAAACGACTGGATATCCAATTAACCCCACGGTATGTGATGTGAATCCCGATGGGATGGCCAAAGCCGCCATTCTAATAGTATTACTGTGTAGTGTTTCTAAATCAGCAGTAAAGTGCTTTTTTCATTCGTCAAATCCATTCAGAGCGGTTGTCTATTGTAAGCAGAGATAACAACTCCGCGGAAAGTTGACGAAATAAAAATGCACTTTGATAATGATTTTGAAACCCTGATACTGTAGCTGATCGAGTCGAAGTTGTGTGCCAGGTACCAGGTGTATCTTTGTGCATCTGACATCAACGGGGGAGGAGCAGTTGTCGTTGTCGTCGAGGCCTCCCCATTTGATCTCATTTTCACTTCAACAATGCACCTGTCGGTCACCGTCGTCTTTATATAAAACGCCCCTTTCTCAGTTCTCACGTCACATACAGCCTCTCGTGATTCAGTCCCAGTTCAGTATGGCTTGTCTAACAAGACCGTAGTCTTGAGTTACTATTGACCCTACCGTCATGTGGTCACTCGGGAGGGTATGGCTGACGCACACTGTCCCTATTTGCCTACAGTGCTACGCCCTCGCCTTCCTTCGTTTTCCGGTTGTTGCCCTCGTTTGCATACGCAATGAGCTGCCGATTATAATAAGGACGACGGTGTTTTGTGTCTGCCGGGGTTGTACTGTCTCCCAATGAGATCTCTCCGTACACCACAATCACGGCACAAACACCAGCTTCTATATCCGTCCCCACAGTCAGACCTTTTTCTAAAAACATATTCCCATGCTTGTTGTTTCTCCCCCGTGTGAGATGATGTTCCGATCGACCCACGTGCGCATCCTGTAAGCCCCGGATTAACGTACGACACCCAAATGTCGCCCATCTGCTGCCCGACAAACATGACGAGGGCCCCCATTTCGGACAGCTGATTCTCGGCCCAACAACATATTTGGATTCAGAACTATGTGGGCAGAAGTTGTTGTTGTTATCGCAGTACCCACGCTCTTTTATTCAGAAACAAGTAAATTATGCCCAGATTTCGTTGCATAGTGGGTCCCGGTGACGAGTGTGGGGTTGTATAAAATTGCATAAACGCGGCGTCGTGGACGGGGAGACACCAACCTACGCTCCCCCCTCTCCATTGCTCTCTTGCTTCTTGGTCTGCAAGTCCAGTCTAATCCGCAACATCAAATTACCTTCCGCCATTTCGTAGAACGGGTCAGAAAAAAGTTTTGATCCCACCCCACCGGTAATCCCATGTTATTCCCATGTGTTGGTGACTGCTTGTCGAGACAATTGTCGGTGGACGGTATGGTCCCATGTCTTCTTCTCATGATTTATGCCAGCAGTTTTCAATCACGTTTCTTTCTCATGAAAGAATTCAGTAACCGTAGACTAGACTAGATTAGCGTTTCGGTGAGAAAGCAATGCAGATGTATGCCATCTACAATATTCATTTCGTTTTATATCCACATTTTTCCCAAGTGGGTGGCTCGCCCCGTGTTATGGTAAATGGCGAGAAAGAAAATAAATGACGATTGGGCAGGTTCTCATTAGGTTGCGTCAGGCGAACAGAATTGCTGTGTACTGTTCTTGTGAGGATGCCAATTGTGCTTGAACCACCGTGACACGACCGTCCCCTAATGTACTGTTGTTCACAGATCGAGACCAGGGGGTCAAAATCGGCAAAATTTTGTCGTCATTCTTCTTCGAGGAGCGGTTCTCTATGAGGGGATTGAGAAAACTGCGCGGCGGAGAAGAAAGACGACAAATTTACCGTTTTTGAACCCCTAATCGCGATACTTCTTTGACATATCAGTCCCGCCTCGTGGTTGAGAGGATGCATACAGTTTTTCGCTATTCGCTCGAGTGATTTGCAATACTGCATTTATCGCATTGATAGACAATACATTATAGGCACTCCCCACACTATCTACACAGGCTAATGCTGTCGGTGCGAGGAGTGGTCCCTTCACATATCTCCAATCTTCGGGTCATTCTCCATTTGGCTGTCCTCGCCTCAATCGCATCACAGTCTGGAGCGTTTTGTGAGTTCATTTGTATTTCTTCTCCCTCTGGATATAATTGAAAAATTCTCGTGCGTGGGTTACAGGATGAAATATTGTTAGCCTGAACCTATCCATATACGTATGCAACTACATTTTATGTCTCACGAACTTTGCACGGCATTTGCAAGTTAATGTTTTGATCAACTGTAAATGCATAACATGACGGATTGCATTATCGGGCTTCTGTAAACGTATATACCGAGAAATTTTCTCAATGACCGAGGCAGCTGGGCCTGCAACGTCACGGCTGCGGCGATGATTTTCGCTCTGTATTTGCAAAATTCAATCCTACGGCGTGGGAGAATGACAAGAAATGTTGGCTAATACAATCGTTTTTCTGTATTCCTCTCTACCTTGAGTATTGGTATCATAGTTGTAGATAGGATCATCCTAGAGAGGGGAAAGACATTTGTGTGACTCCGATGTGCTAGGGTTTACAAGATCGGGGCCGTTCGACGCAATCTTTATTCCGTGCTGCTTCGTAGACAGAGGATACGTCACAAACTCGTCGTCGTTCGCTGCCTTTTGGGGGATCAGGAGAATTCCTGAAACGGGTGCAACATTGCAATGGAGAATGTCGAGCTAATCCTCCTCCCCCGCAAGATCCGAGAACAAGTCCTTTGTCAACACACAACAAAAGGATGCTAACTGCTACTCTTAGCAGTCTGCAACTCAAAAACAGTAATCAACCACACATACCATGTGTTTGATGCTCCTCAAAAACACTCACACCAAGCTAAATAACATTCAATCTTCCATAATTTTGCATAGAAGATGCATAGACCACTACGGTAATACTGATCATGATGATTGGGGTGTTCAAGCAAGCTGTGAAATTGTGTGGTATTCATTTGATTTTTGCAGTGTTATTCGTCAAGAAGAGCGACTATCAACGGTGGACGCCAGCTGAGTCAAATTTGATCCAGGAAGATTATGAAGATGGAAGCGCAGTCGAGAAGTTGGCTAACATGGTACGTACCGTACTCACTAAGGGATCTAAAACGTTACTAAAGTGCATTACTCATTCGTCAAATTTCCGCGGAGCAGTTGTCACAATTTTCAACAGACAAAAGCTCCGAGTGGATTAGACGAATAAGAAAAGCACATTACTACCATTTTTAAAAACCTAGTACTCACTGCCACTGACCGAGATGAGGAAATGTCATTGCAGAAGCTGAAGCGATCGCTCACAATGAATCTTCCTATCAGTGAGGACGTGTGCACCACAACAGTGCTCAAGAACCACAGGCCCAACGCTGGACACAGTGAGTTTTCCTCTGTTTCAAGTTAGAAAATGAAACCGACAGCGATTGGAAATTTGGAGGAATAATTTGGGCTGGTTCGGCCCCCATGCTTAGGCTTAACGTTAGACGATTGCACAAATGGTTGTAGTTTTTCTGCGATTGGTACCCTGGGAAAATGCCAAAGTGTGTGCACCTGGACTTGCATGAAATGCGTAGGAAAACGGTTTCACTACAGTACGCCCGGGGGTGGTTGTTTCTGCATCGTTAGTGATGTTTTGATCCTTTAGTCGTGTACCCACAGTTGATCAGCAAACGAATCGCTCAAAATAGCGTGTGATTGTCAAATATTTTCGTCGTCTTAAAGGCCAATTTGCATGCGAGAGCAGGTAGAAAGATACTTGGCCTTGTCTGGCAATGCACCTGCAATGCAACCGTCGATGTTTCTGACATGATGGAGAAAGGTACCAAATGGGCACTAGGGGTTTAAACAGGAAATGCTCACACGGCTTGCCGACTCAAAATCAGGCCCAACTGATGAAGTATGATTAGGAATTGCGCTAGTTCCGTATCAGACGGCAGCAGTGACCATATTTCGAAATGATAAACAACGACCTAGAAATTCAATGCAATGTCTATCTGTGTCAGAGCATACGCTCTGGGGATCAAGGGCAGTCTTCCATTAGTCATATACAATCCATGGTATTTCTTCCCTGTAGTGAGTTCTACAAGGGAAATTAACGCAGCCTTGAATCCTTGAATGAAACTCCGTCCAAGACATGCTCGAGACCAGGAAAGATCTATGAAACTGTTGATTTCAGGAGTTGACGGAATCCGTGTGGACATCCAGCAGGACAACGAAGTGCAGTTCATTGCAACGTACATTCAGTGCAATAATACGATGAGAAACGAATGCAACGGCATCGATAAGTCCATGTAAGTTTCTTCCCAAGATCCGCCAATAAATTTGCCTCTTCCTATCGCTCTCTTCATTCCTCCGTTGAATTAAATAGTGTCACGTCTCAATTATCAAATTCCTAAGCAAAAACACGTGTTGCATTGCCCAATAATATACTTAAAAACCTGAACTTGGAGTGCATTTGTGCCTACAATGAGCCCCAAAGTTCGTTTCTCGCGAGAGTACATCAGCTGTTTAATTACCAAACTCTCACGTGTCCACACAATTATGCTTCCTTCTGTCCAATCACCAACATCTGCTACATGAGGAATAAGCAATTTAACTAATCTCGCCTAAATATCTCATAATTGAAATATGTCCTGAGTCAGCGGTGCAATTCAGAGAAACGACGAGATTACCTGAAAAAAATATTGAGAAAACAGTCAGGAGCATACTGGAGCCGTATTGGGTCAAATAACACTATCTCTAATTCTTAGACCTCTACAAATATAGGGATATGTATGTAAGGTCAATCTACTATAGCAGTTCGATTGCGAAAGCATGATAACCGTTGCAGGTTCTCCTCAGAATGCGTCACGGAATTCGAGCCTCGATTCGCCTCAATCAGGCCCTATGGAACAGACGAACCCTTCGAGCTAGGCCACATCATGGTGAGTTGCGGTTCACTAGGATCTCATGAAATGGTAGTAAAGCCCATTTCTCATTCATCTATTCTCCGCGGAGCTGTTGTCTCTACAAACGAGAGAAAGTCGCTCCGAGTGGATCAGACGACTGCGAAATGCACTTTACAAATGTCTTAGCTCTGTAAAATGCGAAATGGTCAATTCGTTCATCACTTTCGTCATTTTGACATCCTGTTCTGTTTTACCCACTTAATCAGCTGGACTACACTATTCCACGCTCAGCAAACGAAAAAAAAACATTTTCAGGTGCCCATCATGTGTCAGTGCCGTATCCGAAAGCTGATACACGTTTAAAGCCATACATCAAGAACAATTGGGGCCGGAATGTTGTCACTGACATCCTTTCTGGCCACCGTAAATAGCCCATTTCATTCTATTCATCTCGTTTAAAAGATCTGAATATCGGGAACCGTGTTGGGTCCAATCACACTATCTCTAATTCTTAGATTTCTACCAAAAAGAGTGATATCTATGTGTTTCTGAGTGCCAATTACGTACAATATTCGTGTTGCCGATCTCGTTCGTTTGTTTGACCAATAGCGTTTACCCTTTGTGCTGTCATTGCTATGAAATTATCTTTCGCCGGACATTTTACCCTATGTTACTGATAATGTGTTGAAGCATGTAATTGCATCTCGATAAAGGAGAAGTGTATCTATTCCTTGGCCACGTACGCGTACGGCAATCGAATAAAGTGCGTCCTCGTGTGATATAAACATCTCGGACCAAACAGTTACGCAAGTATGAAAATCAAGCTAAACAACACCGAAAAACTGCCACTGAAACTATAGTGCGTAAATCTGATAGCTTCGGTGATATCTATTTATTTTCCTGTGTGAATGTTTCCAGTGCTAACAACTTGTTTCTTTATGATAGCGGTCAATTATCTTTTGAAAGAGACAATGGAAGATTGCCCATTCGAGACACCTACGCGCAGATTGGGATTTTAAATCGGTAACTTTGTAGCTATTCTTCTCAATAGCGCGGTTGTGTATCAGAGTGAGGCAGCTCTCACAATAAAATATTTATCCGTATCAGAAGTTCCGGGGGTTAAAGGTTAGTCATCGGCTAGCCACAACCTGCCCGTCGCAATTCTTGTCTGTAGAAACTCCTCCTAATTGTAAGAAAATTGAGAGTGTTGACGTCTTGATCGAGGCATTCCGTATGTTGGCGTATTCCCTTTGGTATGGTTCTAACAACACGAGAAAACTATGATTGTATACTGTATGTTGTTTGAATTGCATTGCAAGAATAGCATTAAGTAATTGTGGCATTATTTGTTAGGTTGACGCTGCAGGCTTCTCTTTGTTGCACGGAATAACAATATTGCAGTTAGAAAAAAGTCAAGATCAGGCCATCTTCAAGAATGCGTCGTTTTCTAATGACGATTGGGTACAAGGCTACATACAGCGCACTATCTTAAATCTCATGTGATTCAGATTGATATCTGTATTTTCCGAGTACGAGCATGCTTTCTTGCTGACGCGACAGTGCCCTCTTGAATTTGCGTGTATTTTGATCGTTTCGCAGGTGACCGACCAGTCGTGATTTTGTTTATGCACAATATAAATTGACTGACGTTGAAAGTTAAATGAATAATAGTGACGCTTGTAAAGTTGCACAGTATGTATTTGGAAAGCATTATGGAATCTCTAACCTCCCCAATCTCTCCCGAGTCCATGAAATGAGAGACGATCGCTCCGACGAGATTGAGGAGGTTAGAAGTTCCATAATGAGTTTCCTAGTGTGCACTGTACCGTTTCTCGTACTCACTCTCACGGATACCTATTTGTCGACGTATATTCTGCATCTGGGAACGTGCTTGGAAATAGCAATAAATAGAACTTTCGAATATACGTTCATTCGGTTACGTAATACAAATTACAGGACAGTAATAGCGAACGACCATGGTTCCTGTAAAGCCATGCTTACATCATAACTCGACAGTGACTATTGCACAAAGTGGAAGATACGGACTGGGAAGGGGGTGAAAGGCAGGAGCGCCATGAAAACTTGCACTACAATAGTGAAATGGACGGATGCGCCATCATTCTGGGCGTATTTGTCCATTTCACCACTATGGCGCAAATGCTCATGACGCTCTTGTCATTCAGCGGGGTGCGCTTGAGCTTGTGGATTCATATGATTATGCACTTTAACGAACAACAAATGTGCATCATGGAATCTAGGGTAATTGGTGGTGTTTATGAAGAAAAAAATCGCTAGTGGTAACCTGAAGTACATTTCTTGTTGTATGAATCTGCTGGCATTGCAAAATTCCAAAAACGAGAATAATACAAACTAATTGTCAAAAATTGAATTGATTCGTTCAAACGACAGTATTGCGCTTCTTCAATCCCTGCAAAACCGAGTGGATGTTCCAGATAGCGAGTGCTCGCATGTAACCGATGGCTCTGAAACATGCAAACGTCATTGATCTACTTCACTAATATCATTTCACTAATTTCTATGACCTCTGTTGTTCATGCTGGATATGCTTTATTTCCGAGATATACATACATATGTAGACAAGAGAACCATTTCAGTTGGGAACCTTTTATGTTGGGATGCTTAATAAATATCAAAATCGGTAAATTTGTCGTCGTTTTTCTCAGCCTCGTGGTTGTCTATGGGGAAATGAGACAACTGAGCGGAGGAGAAGAATGATGTCAAATTTACCGATTTGAACCCCTAATAATTACCTGTACGACTTGTACTCAAACACTGCTTCGGGCGTTTGCCACTGTAGTCCAGCTCTTTTCCAACACGAACGATACACTCCCTCAGCCACGTCGAAGCAACGCTCCTTCTCTCCCTTAAAAAATTAGTTTTGTTTGAAAATCAATTTATTTCTGCGACAAATTATCAGATCAAGCCAAGGAATAACTGTCACTGAAACTGTCAGATTGACGAATTATATTTTGGTACTGTCACCACCTTTCACCAGTATATCTTTGCCGATGTCAATCTGACAGTTTCAGTTCTTTTTGTTTGTAGGATGCTGATTCGCAAGTTGAATCAATGCTCTTACAAGAGATAGGAAATGCTCAGTTTATATTGCAAGGCAGTACTGTTTTGTGTTGCTAAGAATGCAGTTTCTATCAAATTTGTAATTTTCGTTTTCAGTTATCTCTGTGCTTACTTGTGAACGATTATGGGCCGTTTTTCGTCCATGTGCAAAGGTGAGTCATTCTCTCTCGCTAATCATTGACGACCGGTCGAATGAGAGCACAGACAATAGTCATATAGTGCTTACCATAAGGGCGTAGAAACTAGCGAGGGCGTAGGTCGTTCCTGTCCACATTTCTTCACTCTGGATGGACGTTAGTTCCACTTGGCCATCCTCGCTGAAAATATTCTATGCGCCGCATTCGTAGGATGAATGTGGTTCTGTCATTTTCTCTTCTTGACCAGTCTAATATGTATCTATGCTGTTCTTCACTGAAATAGGTAAGTAATAATCAATTTTTTTCCATGTCGTACTTTTAGGATTCAGGTTTCACTCTGTAGGCTATGAGTTTCCATATTACAAGTATTGCCTACGTCATGCCATTAGCAGCTCCGCATTGTCCGTGGCCGAAGCCTCGCACGTTGTTACGGTAGATGACTTCGAGAGCACAGCGGACCTAGAATTTTAGTAGTCATAGTAAAAAAAGAGTATTAGTATAGTAACAATACATTGAAATGAAAATGAGTAATAATATAGTAATGTCCATTCAGAAACGTATGAAATCTCGTACCTTATCCTCTTGAATGATAATATTGTCGATATTCCCATCATGAGCCGCTAAGAACCACACTCCACACAGCTGGTCCGCCATGATAGAACGGGAGGTCTCGTCGAAGTTGAAGTACCTTTGCAATAAATCAAGACCATGGAATTTAACCGGCGCCTATTTTCATAGATGTCAAATCTATTAACACTTGGCTATTAAAATATCTTGCTAGACCAACTCACTTTCCATTCCAGAGCTTTTTGATGAAAGCGCCTCGAGCTCTCTCCAACTGGCTTTCCAGAGAGGCTTCCTGCAAGCACACTAGTTTCAGTTTCAGTTTAACACTCTTTATCTAGATCAGCCAAGCAGTGCCATTGGGTGTTGTAGGTCACTGGATCTGGAGTGCCATGATTCGGTTCCATTCTTCTGGGTC
>JACMIF010004857.1:0-11605 GCA_014805445.1 Diplogasteroides magnus | reverse complement strand
TCAGGCATATCTGTTGTTCAGCTGGCTACATTTCATTAGTTGACACTTATTTTCTTTCTCTTCTCCCCGAATTATGGCGATGCGTAATGCAATGTGTTGGGCATAACTGGCTTGAGGCGGCAATGTTCGAAAAATCGTGCCAAGGCGCGCTATTGCGTAATAATCCAAAGGAGGTGCGAATAGGTGTGGTCTGATATAGGGTACCTACAAGTATTTTGTATAGAAGCTACCTTCTATTTTAAGGAAGATAGGACAAGAAAAAGTGAGTGCACAAAGACTTATGGAACACCCTAATAGTAGGTTAGATACTTCGGGAAAGGGAACACAGTTCATTGACCTTACTAAGCCACATTCCTTTCTTCTCTCACCCCATTTCCGTTATCCTTCCGGTGCCCTCATTAACCACTATATAAGACCTCCGGGTCCAACCTATCCAAGGAAGGGACACCATCATCCTTTCCCAGTGCATGTCTATTGTGCAGTTACACCATGCCTTAGATAAAGCGCGATCATAACCTTCCCTGTCTTTTGCCACTGACACCGCATGGTTACGATCACGAAGCTTCCATCCGAGTATGCTCTCCACTCTGACAGAGTGGAGAGGAACGAAGGTTACTCCCGTCTTCTTGGGTCTCTGCTCTTCTCCGTCCGCCACTCCATCATCAGGACGACTACAGTAAGCTGCTACTCCGAGACTATCGTACAGTCTGACTTCATCCCTCTCCCAACACGGTCTCTACGATGCCATTATCTGACCGCTACCACCGCTACTAAGAGAAGCAGCACACCCTAATGAGATGGAGGTTCCCGGATGACTTCGTTTATGTTCAGAGGTTAGATCAGTGACTAAACTAATCAAATAGGACGCTTTTTGATAGTTTAGCTAACTTTCTGAATTACAGAATACTAGGACAGCAAATTGAACCTTTTTGTATGGCAATATTTCTAATGAACCTCTGACATCATACTCGGTAATTGATCCCATACACACATTTCTTTTGACCAAAGTGAAACATATCTTGCTCTAACCACAAAAATGGACAAAGAATCGAATGATGTCTAGCTAATCTTGAGTATAACACGTGCACGCCTTCCTTCCCAGCCTTGAGCTCTTATTCACAATTCATAATCATTGTGGTAATTCACGCACCTCTGAATTTGGAATATAGGCATCGCGAATCAGCAGTGAATTATCAAATGATGTTTAATTATCAAATGACACAAGTTACTGCAAGTTCACTACTGTACATAAATGGTCACAAATTTCACACAGCGCTAACAAGTATTTGCCCTCTCACTAAAGTGCAGTTCGCGAATCTCACATTCCATTCTGTTATCATTTCTCCCATGCTCACACACTTTCACTATTAAGCTCAAGGACTCTGTTTGCTCAAGAGAAAAGCGGATGGGCATTGCCGTCTTTTCGTCTAACAATAGACCTAATGACAAAGAATCATTAGAAACCTCACTGATTGCATAACACTGGCACCATTTTGACCCCATATTTCAGGAAACAAAAGACATGAGGTTAAGGGCTCTCTTCTATTAGTGCAGAATGACTCCCTGAGTTCCTTACTACAAGCAATGAGTACCAGGAACACTCTCGCGGTAATCAAATGTAGGTAGCGCCAGACTACATCTCTGTGAATATTATTGCAAGTAGTTCCAAAATGATTCGGAGTAGCAATATACAGGATTTGGGTCTATAGAATGATTTTTTCCAACTTAGACTAGGGAAATCACTTATTCTTCTCATTTTGGAATAGGTTTCATGCTTTTGATTTCCGCTGGCCAATCAGTCAAGAAAACGACAATTGGTTTCAGCTATGTTGTGCGCGCTTATTCATTTTTCAGTACTTGTGTCATTATGCAATCAGATAGGAACAACTAGGGCAGTTCAGATCCATTCTCTCGCGTATTCTGTACCACCCCCCCCCCACTCTTCACTGAAAAATTTGCACCATCATGATCTCATGAATTATCTGTTTTGTCTCTCTTTTCAGTACTGTATTCCCCTCTCACAAAGTACTCAATAGTCATCTCACACACTTACAATTAGCTGCAGACAATAGGATAGTCATTCCCCCTTCACAATAGCAACTAATGGGCGCGTTTTCGAGTGTTCTGACCTCCCTAATCTCTACCGATCAGTCAGCTATCGAAGTGACAGAAGACCGCTCGGATGAGATTGGGATGGAAATCTCGCAAAATGCGTTCCCTACTAGCAATAAATATGCACAAATACAATAATACTGTACAATATGACTCACATTTAGTCCAGGAATCCTTCCCTCTTTTCCTCCGTTGATTTGACCAGTAAGAAGCATCCATTTTTCGGGAACTAAGTGCGTCAATCCCAGCAGCTCATGTTATGCAACAACTTCATCCATTCTCTGGAGAAGACGAAGACCTGCATCAGTATTGTCTCCGATTCAACAATCTCATCAACGCGTTGAACATGGACAACGTCTGGGCCTACAAGATTCTTCCTTCGATGCTCACTGGACGCGCTCTAAGAGCCTACGAGGCACCGGCAGAAGAAGACGCTGCTGTGGACTACCAGTCTCTACTCGATGCATTGTATCGCCGACTGAACACAACGACTGCTCAGAATATTGCTCGCTTACGAGTAAATACTTCAATTCTGCCATCTGAGAGCATCTCGCAATTCGGAATCCGTGTACAGTCACTGGTTCGACAAGTTTTTCCTACATTGGATGACACTACAAGAATGACGATTGCCATCGACTAATTCACCTTTGGACTGCCAAGTCGCATAATGAAGAAGCTGATTCGATCAGATCTCACATCAATGAATCAAGCAATCGAGACTGCTGAAGCTGTGGAAGCTCGTCATCTTCCTGCGAAGGATTCTGAAAAGAAGGAGAAAATTAAGCATCTGATCTCCCAACTAAGTGACATCGACATGGACACCCTCATTCGAGAATTGGAGCAGATCACTGAGAAGAAGGATTCATCTGTGAACTACGTGGAACAACAGCATGAAGAAACAAGACTCCCGTGGAACGATGATCGTTACTCCTCAATGACTACACCAAGGAGAAGTCGAAGCCTGAACGACATCGATGATCGATACTTCTATGAGGATGAAAGAAGAAATTGGACAAGGAACGACGACGAAAACATCGGAAGGGAAGATTGGTACGAACCAGATGGACGAGTAGACTACGATGATCGTGAAGACTATGAAGTATACAACTACACGGATGAAGAAGAATACGACTATCAGGAGACATACGACACTCATACGCCAAGAAGAAGAGGAAATCATGGAGTCTACAGTGTTCTGCCAATGATTCTGACACTACTCTGCGCAATCTCCCTTCAAGCAACGGATGCCCAACCCTTCGATAACTACAGTTCAAAGACTACTGGAGAAACATCTGCCCATGCCTGGACGACATGTGAACTGTACAACAAGATCCACGCCTTCCACCATTCACTACCATACGAATCGCTCACAGAAGAAGAATGTATACACGAGAGATCATTCGGGAAGCACCACCTCAAGGCGAAGCCATCATCCTGGCAATCAACTCGAAGCACGATGATCCTCCATAATTTACCCCGGGATCTCGTCTTCCTTCAACAACTGAATGACAAGGCTCTACTGTCCACTTCATTCACGCTTCTGTCTTCCATCCTCACGGCCGACATCTCAACATTTCGCTGGAGGAACTCGTTTCGTCAGATGAACGTCAATTTGACAAGCACGGAAGACAAAGAAGACTCGAGGACGACTACAGACAAGATCAAAGGATTCTCCAGGATAACAATGCCCTTCTGTCACCTTCGGCACTCCTTCGATATCTTCCTGAATCTGCATGGACACTCACCGTGTTAATTCTTCTCTTCCTTTTATCTTCTGCTCAGTCAACAGGAGAATGTCACGCACATTCACCTCTCTTCCTCCTCTCCTCAAATTCACGTACGAATTCTCTTCGGCATTCTCCACTTCCTCGCATGTCTGCACTTCGGATTTCCAACGAGAACGACGAGAACACACCTCGAATTCAGCCTATCCTACTGCCCACTCCCAGTCATACTCCTTCAATTATCAGAAGGATTGACTGCTGGAAGACTGACGAATCTTCGACTTCCTGGAACATTTCATTCATCTACGAAATAACCAGAGAAGAGAAGACGTTCATCAGCAACATGGCTAATGCACAAGCCACTGCTGAGCTCAAAAAGTTGAGATCGTCTTTCGGAGTCCCGGTCAGGATAAGGCACGGATCACGGAGCTTGCATTTCAGCAAAGTGATACTGAAACGAATTCGAGGACCTTCTGATGATGCACGCCCACAGTACTTAACAACGATGCCTGTGAATATCTCGTCAAGCCTCTGATGCAACACACGCTGCCGAGGACGTCAACATCAACATTCGCGTCTACAAGAATCGTTCCACTACGGCTTCTGCATCATCGGCCAAGAAGGATCAGGAGAACGAAGACCTTCTCCATTCGCCTGAATCATCGACAACGCTCGCAGAGTTATGAAGCGAGGAAGCTTCACGAATCCACGAACTCCATCGATATTCGACATTGTTTATATTTGTTTTTCCTGATTGTTGTTGTAACATCCCATTATATATATCATATTAGCTGTTTCACCAGAACTTCTCCCTTCTCCCCTATGTCTTCTCGTACTTTGTTTGTTGTCTTTCGAAACGCCCGATAGTTGATAAATTTACCGTTTGTGAATCCCTGCTTGTGAGCGAAAACGAGTATTTATCACTTTCTGTAATTGGTCTTGGAAGAATTATTCAAGACAACCTTCTGCCAATTTATGTCTTGGCTGTAACATATCGAAAAGGTGGCGGTGTCAGTATCAGGCTTTCAACGACAAACGACAAAAGTTTGTCGGTTTTGACGACAATTTTTTGTCGATTTCGACAAATCGACAAAACGATGTCGACAAACGACAAAAATTGACACTAGATATTCTGATTCGGCAAATAAATTATGCTCTAGATGAAAAATGTTTGAAATGGAGAAAACTGACTATACCGTTCGACCGATGCTTGATGTGCCCGTTCAAACGGACACATTCTCTTATGGTTTTCCCTCAATTCGCGAATGGCCTCAGCTCGAACTGGATGCAAGTCAACTGTGGAATGGTCATTTGCGCCATATGATGACGAAGACGATCGCGCAACAATCCACTTCACAATTACGGTGTAAATATCCATAGATCGATTGCCTATCACCTCTTGAACTCAGTGCTGGTGAAATACGAAATACTGCGTTTGTCACATCATCAGTACTTGTGAGGGAAACGCGTATTTATTATTTTCAATATGGGTAGTGGAGTTGGAGCATTGCTCAAGACAATCGTCGATCAATTTAAGTCCTGGCTGAAACATATTCGAAAAGGTTAGGGCTGTAGGTAATGAGTTATAGCTAGCCTGTCGGTTGAGGGAATTATGCATCCTAATTGAACTGTTATGCTTCTTACGATATTTGGTAGACTATTTCTCTCATATTTGAAGAGGGAGCGAAGGTTTCCGTCAGCCTCAGCAAAAAAAATTTGTATCCACATTTTCCGAAATCTCCAGGCACCGCAGCTTGGGCAACTGCGTCTATTGTTGGCCTAGTGGACCGGAGGGAGGGAGACTGGTTCAAAGGTCACAGGTTATTGTCCTGAGGTTATCCGTCAATCAGCGTGTATTGGAATATAAGACCACATTTTGAGCTAAAGTAACTTTTCGCGGTTTCAAAATAGGATCTTGTCTATATCAAAATGAAACGATCCGGAATTGCTCAGCGACAATGGTCCAACAATTAATGATCAAGCTGAAACATATTCGGAACGGACAGAGCTGGCACATACCGTCCGTGTGCCCGTTAACAAGGCAACATGCAATAGTTGTTTCCCTTCTGGCCTTGAGGATATCCGTCAATCGGCGATAATTGAAATAAAAGGCCGGCTACAGTATACTATAGTTTATTTTTTCTCGAACATAGCCGATTTTTGGGTGTTTCATGGTCAAAAAGTGATTATATCAGAGAAAAAATGACTTCCGATGACACCTTGTTTTCTCAACGGAAATCGGTAGAAGGAGTCAGGGCGAGCATTTTATTACCCTTGCACTTTTTCTGAAAGTGCCTGCATCATGGTCCAAAAGACGTTTGTATCCGGCGGGATCCGAACCAGTGACCTTTTGGCTAGTAATCTAGACCAAGTCGACCCACTTTGACACAAAATTTGAAGACCTTGGTCGTCCTAGTTTTTGATGAAATTTTCACCTTAGATGTAGAATTTCAAGGAGAATCGAATGGAACAATAAAAAAGTGTACTATAATGGGAATTTTTCTCAGGACGGCCATTTTTCGGAAACACGCCTATAACTTCGTCGGTTCTGAGTTTCATGAGTCGGTCCCAACTGCAAAAAAAGTCTTATCTCGTCGAGACGATCAAGAATCACTATACTTTTATAGGGTTTGGACGTATAGGAAAAAGTTAGATTTTTCGAGTACGAACTTCGCCAAATTTTCCTACCTCTCAAACTCATTTTCAGACATTGAGATGTGGATTTCTGAACTCAGGGTGGTCGACTTAGTCAGTGACAAAAGTTTCAGTTAGGGTTCACTTTTTGCTGTGCCAAGCCTCTATCCAATATCTCACTCCTGTCAGGTAGTGTCTCATAATTGGGCTTATTATCATTACAATTTGAGTTTTAAAAACTTGAATATACTTACAATCCGCAAATCTTTTGGTTCAGAAAATGGAACTGGGACAGATTATTCTGCCAATTGAAGTCCGCAACAAGTACTCCATGCAGAATGCACAGGGAGAATAGGTGAAAGAGAGTATTCATGTTTTCCTGTCCATATTGTCCATATATTAATAGGCTCGTGCGACATTTACGGTTGCGCAATTGTGGCCAAGTGAACAGATGCGCCATAGTTATCATGATTTGTATGCTGCTTCAACTATGATGGGACTTGGAACGCATTCCACTCGTGTTGTCATGGTTTCTAACTGACAGTAGAGAGAGACTGCATCGCACAATTACGCCCATTTATGCTTGTGAAGGGAAACATTAGACAGTGAAAAGGGCAGTCGTCACCGTTTCGAATATGTTTCATACAGGACGTAAATTGGCAGAAGGTTGTCTTGAGCAATCCTCTCAAGGCTGCTACCGTAACAGAAAATTATAAATGCACGTTTTCGCTTGCAAGTACTGATAATATGACAGACGCAGTATTTCGTATTTCGCCGGCACTGAAGTTCAAGTAGGTGAAAGACAATCGGCCATGGACATTTGCGCAGTAACGGTGAAGTGGACACCTGCGCCTTCGTCTTCGTCCTCATAACGGCGCAAGTGTCCACTGCTCAGTAGTATTCCAGGCTCAAACTGTACCCATTCGCGAGTAAACACAAGATAATGAGTCCTAAGAACGGGCACACACGAAATAGAGGTTAAAATGAATTGCATCAGGGAACGCACCAACGTTCAACGCTATCTACATTCGGAATATGTTTCAGCTAGGGCATAAGTTGTTCGACGATAGTCGTTGATCAATCCGCATGGCCGACTCTCTCAAATAAGAAATAAACAATTCAATAACTACTCGAATTTGTAATGATGATAAGTTACTATACAGTAGCTAAAAACATGACCTCTTATTCCAATAACTACCGAATGACAGATAACAATACAATATCCCGTGTCCTTTCGAACGGGCGCAAGGAGTAGCGGAAAAGTATTGCGTCAGTCATCTTCCGAATATGTTTCATTAGGGATTGTGCAGTGGTCGCCTTTTCGGATATGTTTCAGCCAGGACGTAAATTGACAGAAAATTGCCTAAAGCAATTGTACCAAGCCTGCTACCGAAATAGAAAATGATAAAAACACGTTTTAGGTCGCAAGTACTGATCATGTGACACAGTATTTAGGATTTCGCCTCCACTGGAGTAAAGACAATTGGGCCATGGATATTTGTGCCGTAATGGTGAAGTGGACACTTGCATTCTAACCGCGCAAGTGTCCGTTGTGCAGTTATCTTCCGTCCATTTCAAGCCGCGTCCTTTCGCGAGTTGATGATAACCACTTCGAATCGCATCGCGAAGGGCATTTCTTTTCTCTAATTCATTGCCGAGCAGTTGTATATCAAATACGAGAGACAACCGCCCGACAAAGAATTGGAGAAAAGGAATGCACTTCGCGATGTGATTCGAGACCATTAATAACCACAAGAGAATGCATCATTTTGAAAGGACGCACGGAGCAGTCGAAATGAATTGCATCCGCGAATAAACCACCGTTTTTTCAACGTTCTCTCCATTCCCAATATGTTTGATCTAGAGCATAAGTTATCGACGATTGGGGCTGAGTAATGCATGAATGTCGGCCTTTTTTGCCATAGACAAATCAATAAATACCATTTTATAATAGTAACGGTGACAACTTAGTATACTGTTATGGCGCGAGCAGACAAATATAAATGCTTGTTATTCCTATACGTGTTCAGGCGACAAATATGAATATTTATTATTAATATAAATCGGCAAACGCAAGATATTGCGCGAAAACAATGATCGAGATACTTATGCTCTGTTTGAAACACATTCGAAATGGGGACATGTCTCTCCTTTTGAACGTCTGCGTGAACAGTAGGATGTTGCATTCGGGTATATCGTGCACCATTAATATGCTACAGAACTTCATAATAAAAGATTCCGATTACGCTTTCAATCAATATCGCGAGTGAGTTCGAGTTTGGTATTCGTCGCTTTAACGCACCGTGAACTGCCGTGCATTGTTCACTCATTCATACTCCATTCCGAATATGTTTCAACAAAAGTATAAGTTGTTAGCCGATTCGCGTTGAGCAATCATTGGAGGTCTATTTATCAATAAATCAATAAGTACTCCAATTTGACGCGCTGATAACTTACTATATTGTAACTCAAATCATGGCCTATTATTCCAATAACCGATTGATGAATATCCTCAAGTCCTTTTGAACGAGCACACGGAACAATCTTCCAACTGTATTGCATCCGCATTTCCATTCCGAATATGTTTCAACAAGAGTATAAGTTGTTCTCCGATTCGCGTTGAGCAATATAAGGTGGACTGGCGCGACAATTCAATAATTACCATATCTTGTAGCTGTGATTAGTTACTAGGATACTGTTGCCCAAAATTGTGTCTTTTATAGCAACAGTCAGTTGATGAATAACCACATGCATACAGTACCGCTCAGGGTCGAAGGTATCCCGACCGCATCGGACCGCGTCGGACCGGGTCCGTTGCGTCCGATTTTATAGCACTTGATCTACCATGAAATGTTGATTGTATTAGTCCTCAGTGTATACAGGGGACCCTGAGGGACCTTCTGAGAGCGAATGGTGTGATTTGCTAAACTGCCCGAGGGTATATGGCTGCATGTCCTTTGATGTGAAGCTTATTGCCCGATATGAAGGCGAAAGGAGATGAAATGTTAGTAACTATTGAAGCAGTAATGTTGAGGAAGCGCCAAAAAGTGCATTGAAGCACTTGAAGTGATAATTTTCAAACGGCGGCACCCTTTAATCTCATGTGCAAAAAATATTGGAAAGTTGGAAGTTTGGAGTAAAATTTCGCAGTGATGTCAATGGAATTCAATGAATATTAGAATGCGGATCCACTATATGGCTTTTAATGAGTACCGTCTGCAGTTTTTGCGACTTTCCCATTGCGGGGAAGCGCCCGCCGACCTGGCAAACAGGGTACCGGTGGAGAAAATTTCCACATTCTGGGCCGATTATTTTTATGTTCCCGATTGGATCCGAGTATTCCTGGTTGTTTTTCATTAAATAGACCTGTAATTCTGTCCTGAAATCAAATTTCAAATCGATATCTCTTCGGGGAAGCGATCAGCACGCTTCACAAAACACATGAAATTGACGTAAAATGACCGAGACTTTGGAGCTGATTTTGATTATTTCCCGGCTGGATCAGATATTTCATTTTAGTGGTTATTGCCAATAACCAATATGGCAACATTTCAGGAAAAATTCAGCTTCGAATTCGAAAAAGGCGGCTTCCTTTGATGTGACAACCAGAAGCCTGAAATTTGAAAAAATAATTTTTATGTGAAATTACACTTCATTCGATCGGTCTTCACGTGCTGAAAACGATGGCGTGTCTCATTTTCCATATAATCAATTAGTTTTCGTGAAATCGTCGCATTTGAAAAGTTGTGGGAGAAGTTCAATAGCGATAGAACGTCATTTCAAGACTCATTTTATCGAGTCGCAGGTCTCGTTTTCATCCAACGCTTCGCGAACGTGGAGTATGTAATAGTCTACCTGAAATATCTTCTTCCCACGGCTTCCTTCATGCCAGAAGTGGCTCATTTTTATCGCTGAAAGTGCATGTTCGTAACATCGAACTTTTTCAAATGTGGATTTTATGCCCTTACGATGCACTTTTACACATGATTTTGCATCGGTTGTAATGGCCGCGATGTGTGCTATCGAATGATGTATGATACATGTCAATTGAATTTCATGATTGAAACTGCCTCTCCCCTCCGTTTCTTCCCTTTCCCTTCTTTCCCTCTCCCATTCACGTGATCGTGGTGACCCAGGTATCGATTATCACAAGATGCGTTGCCTGGGGGTAGGAGGGAGAATAGAGAGTGGAGAGACGTTTCATAACGTTTCATAATACTTTTTTTAATAAGATTTTTTGAGAACATTTTACGGTGCAATGTAGTCCATCTTTTATTTTTTGAACACTTGCACTCATTACATTTTCATTTGTAAGTATGTATGCAACCCGTGGAAGATGTTTTGAAAGATTGAAATGATTTATATGATAAGGGGGGAACACCCATAGCGTCTCGAGAACGAGATGCTATGGGTGTTCCCCCCTTTTTTTTGGTCCGACATTCGAATTTTTCGAATTTTTCTGATTTTCCGGCATTTTTGACGGGGGTATGACAAAATAGCAACGACAAAATCGCCAAAAAAATTTCGATCAAGACCAACTTCTACTTGTTCTCATTCGTTATCTATATTTCGCACGAAGTACTCCCGGTGTAGGAATAGAGTACATTCATGATCCTATCCAATCACTAAAAGGCAGCGCCAGGTATTATTTCGTAATAAAGTTACAGTGGTATATTGGATGTAACTATTTCGACGACAAAATAGCAACGACAAAATAGCCAAAAACGCTATAACTCTCTTTAGAATTGGTCAAATTTCACAAACAAGGTGTCGTTGGACTCGTTGCAGGCAGGGCTACAACCTATGAAACATATTTGACCCGGGCTACAGTAACTACCGTAATCCTACCGTAACCCACCTAAAAATATCAAAATGCTCCGATCGCCGTCATTTTCACCCCATACCCCAAATCGACCAGGGCGAGTCCGAAAAAAATATTCTCGACTACCGTATCCTACCGTAACCTACCGTAATCCTACCGTATCACAACCAAAAATTTCAAAATGCTCCGATCGCCGTCATTTTCACCCCATACTCCAAATCGACCACGGCGAGTCCGAAAAAAATATTCTCGACTACCGTATCCTACCGTAACCTAACGTAATCCTACCGTATCACAAACAAAAATTTCAAAA
>JACMIF010004856.1:0-11606 GCA_014805445.1 Diplogasteroides magnus | reverse complement strand
GTACAATTGGCCCGTACTTGGTAGTTGTGCAATCAACACATGCGGTGGCCACTTCAAAAAAGTTCACACCATATCGATTCTTGATCATGGATTTTTTGAAAAAAAAAATTTTCGGCTCTTTTGTCGTCGGCTCTTTTGTCGTCGGCTCTTTTGTCATACCCCCAAAAATTACAAGATGCTCGATTTCTTGCAATTTGTCTCCATTGAAAAATGGAGACAAATTGCAAGAAATTCAACTCACTACGATTAAGCAAAAGCTTCGGGCGCCTGTATTATACATGTAAACCAATATGACAATAAGCTTGTTTCACCCTCACGATAGGACTCACCCGGGGTTTAGTTGTGTCTGACTGACCGTGCGCAGTACAGAATAAAAATTAAGAATCAAGATGTTGATGATGTTGCTGCATAATCGGCTTTGTAGGGAAACCAAGCAGAAGTGCATTTTTCTATCACCAAATTCCCATGATCGAGGGGCGATCTGTTGACGCATTAGATAATTTCTCCAGTCACTTTGACATACTATTTTTCAATATTTATGATTTCTCAAACCTACTTGTCATCGAGCAGCGTTCAGCTCGGATATATCAAACTTGTGAAACATACATCCTCACGCATCCTTAGTCCGAATGAAGGAAAAATAACCGGTATACCTTGTGGAGAGTGAAATATGCAACACAGAACCCATAAAGGGTCAGAAATCTAAAGATGGTCAATTCAACGTCTTTATCCGCCAATTGAAAAAAAAACATTGACGAATATACTCTCGGCGAATCAGAATAATCTCACCCTCAAAACGGCTGTGTTATTAAGTTTATCATATATGTCAATCAGACCATACGCACTGTTGAAACAAGCAAAATAACAACTAGTGGTCATAAAAGGATGAAGTTGCAAGCGAATTTGAGTGGTAATGTACTTTTGTCGGCATACCGGGTAGTTGAACTCCTTTCATTTGCATCATGGGAGACCGTTGTTATTCTTGATTGAGCACTCATTCAATTTATCGCAGTTTCACACCCTTTACACTTACTTTTGGCGTTTCTTCGAAGAAGAGTTATTCAGGGATTCAGCCCCATCTGATCAGACCGCACGAAATGAAGAAAAGAAATGAGATAAGAAGATATTGCTGCAAATTAACCCGGTAGACCGTCTGGAGAATGAAATATGCCATACAGAAAACATAAAGCAGCAAGATTAAACGATTGGCGATTTACTGTTGTAAACAAATGATGCAATAAATATCTACTCATTGCGATTCAGTGATTTCTCCGGGCGAATGTGCTATTCAAGTAAACCAATATGGTAATGATCCTATTTCACCCTCACCATAGGACTCACCCTGGGTTTAGTCAGAAGTTGAGCAGTACCAGACTGCACGGAATAATAATTATTATTGTGGAAAACTGAAGTGATAATGTTGGTACACATGGCGATTTTTTTCCTCCTACGACATTGCGCTGTTTAGAGCATAGTGTCGTAATTATAATATATAGGGGTGCTGAAACCTATTCTAACGCAATAGTGAACTTGTGAATTTGAGCTGTTTTTCGATGTATTTTGTTTTGAAAAAAACAAAAATGAATTATAAAAACATTTTTGGAGTCTTTTGTGCAATTATCTATCGAAATATAGACCAAACAAAGTGTGTCAAAATATGAGATATGTTTCAACACTATAATAAATTCGGATAAACATAGGAACTCATCGACGTGTACTGATTTTTATCAGTTCCGTCTACCACAATAATAAGAATCAAGATGTGATGATGTTGATGCATAACCAGCAGGGTAGGGAAACTAAGCAAAGGTACATCTTTCTATAATCAATTCCCGGTTGTCTAAACGTAAGTGCATTTCTCATCAGTCTAAAAAATAAACTATTTCTTGCAAAGGAATATAAGCGAAATGGGATTTGACGAATGAGGAAATCATTTTTGCCGTTTAAAAATTATATTTGCGTCGTTATAGTCACGTAAGGCGGTGATCTGTAGTCAATTTGAGACGCTATTCTTTTCAATATTTCTGACCTATAACTTATATAGGCTATAAATATCCAACGATAACCAAGGCTCAGGAATTCAGCTCGCTATATCAACCTTATAGAACATACATGTTAACGCGTCTATGAATGAAAGATCGCTTTTGCTCAATAACAGTGAAATGCACATTTGCGTCATAATCTGACGGTTCAAGTGTCACCTTCACCATTATGAACGTTCGAGGGCACTGCTATCTTTAATTCTGTCACTCGTTGTTTCCCAGATCGTTCACCCTCGTCATAGAACCCGTTGAGGTAAACGTCGACCTCCCCAATCCTTCATTCCCTCTCACTCTTGAGTTCATGCTCGAGTTCATCCCCTCGTTATTTGCTTTCTTATTGCTGTATTCGTAAAATATATGCTTCTAATATTGACTTGAAGAAATATTTGCTCTAATATATCAATGCTGAAACATAAAAAATGCACCTTCGACGGTCACGGCTCGAACGACAATTCGGCGTAAAGTTGTGCATTTTCAGCTCCTATGTATTTATTTCATTTTATTTTGTTGAACTTATGGTGCAGACTTAGATCTTACCATTATGGCACAAAAGTCCAAGGCGCTACTGTCTTTACATCGTCATTGACCCTCTGCGCACGGCGAAAGCATGTGATAGATCTCGCAAAGAAGACACTGCGCAGCACCAGACTTCATGGAAGGACAACTCAGAAAAAGCACCACCAGTTGAATTACGAGCCGAACAACGCTACTCTTTCTTCAGCCCCTCCCCTTCATCGAAGTCGCTTAGCATGGACATTTTCTTGAGTTTCTAAAAGGAAATAAGTGTATTTTCATCAATCTAAAAACGATCGACTGCCCAATGAAATGAGTAGCGATGTATAACAAATCCAAGTTTTAAAACCCCACTGTTTACGCCATGATCGTTGAGTCAGTCTTGAGCGAAGATCTGTTGGTCCATCAATCACTTTGAGACATTGTTCTTTTCAATATCAATACCTGGGCATCACATGTACCTTGATAGTGAACTGGGGTGAAAAAAGAACGCCATGGCCTGTTCCGTCATGTCATCCTTCATTCCTATAAAAACTATCGACTGCCCATTATGTCGACAAAACAAGTTTTGAAACCCCACATTTAAGGCCATGACTGATTAGTAGGCCAACAACGGTTATTTGTAGGTGCATCAGACAATTTCGCCAGTCACTACGATACGCAATTTATTATTTTTCTTCAAAAACGTACTCAACTAGCAATGGTCGATCAGCTAATGAAAGCCAGGAGGTTATTTGCTCGTTTATATCAATTTCGTGAAACATACATTTTTCGCATGTTTTTGATTCGGATGAAAGAAACGAGCACCATTAATATTTGCTCTAAAACTGTGAACTGGGCCTTTGCGTCATAATCTCGCGGTTCAAGTGTTTTCATTCGCCATTATGGCGCAAATAACCTCCTGGCTTTCACTCTAACACTAGTCTTTTATCACAGTCAATGCTTTCACCCTTGCCATAGGACTCGTGGAGGCAAACGTCGTCCTTCTCCATCCCCCTTCACCATTCCCGTACACGCGTGGAGTTCACACTATCGCTTGGTGCAAATAACGCTTGCTCTTTGGTAAATGTCTTTGTATTAACAGGGGCAAAAGGCAAGGCTGCCATGGGCATTTGCTCCATAATTGTGCCGATTCCACTATTATGGCGCAAACATTCCCCAGTGCATAGCTAAAACAGGAATTAGAAGTTCTCGTCCCCCCCCCCTTCCCTACCTTAGGTACGTTAGGTGTACCGTATTTGTACTCTTTCCGTGTTCTACTTCATTCCACTTGTCACAGTTTCACACCCTTTATCTTTACCCCTTGGTATTTCTTCGAAGCTGCGGTATTCAGGAGTTTAGCCCCATCTGAGCAACACCAGACTGCAAGGAATGAAAATTGAAAATCAAGATTTGAAGATATTGTGGAGAGTGAAATATGCAACACAGAAGCCATATAGCAGCGAACATTAGAAGATGGTCAATGGCTCAGTCTATCCCTGGGTAAAAACTCCGACCAATAACTCACAGCGAATCAGTGATAGCTCTGGAGAGCGGTGTAATTCATGTAAACCAATATGACAATCAGTATATTTATTTTACCGTTGAAAGATGGAAAATACGAACTGATGGTCAAAAAATGACGAAGTCGCACGCGAATTAGAGATAGAGCACACTGTGCTCTATCTGTGCTCACTGTGCTCAGCACAGTGAGCACAGATGGAGTGTTCGTTCTCAGAATTTCAATTTGCTGTGTAGCCGGAAAATGTTGCAGCATGACCGGTAAGCGATTTTACGGGGGAGTGAAATATGCAACACATATACCATAAAGCAGTAAATATTAGAAGATGGTCAATCGCTCATCGATTTTTGATACACACTGATGCACTAATTACTCACGGCATTTGAACGACCGCTTCCACAGCCGATCAAAATGGTAGTGAGACGACAATTCGTTAGTGCACATTCCCTCTGCGTCTCTGGCCTGTACTTCATGCAAATGCGTTTTTGATAGAGAGACTCCGTCAGAGAAGGGATACTTTTTGAATTGAAACAAATCTCAAATTCTATTTACCCAAAAATTTCTTGTATAAATTGAATTCCAATTATAAGCGACGTAGCAGAAACATATTTGATGAGCAATTATCTCAAGAATTTTCGGAAAAATTGAGTACCACGAATTGGTATTATCGCTGAAACATATTTCTGAAAAGCGCATTCATATTGATCAAAGTGGTGAGAAGTGACGTTTGACGCTGAATTAGTGGTAGAAGGCTTGTTTTGAACCCTACACTATGCAACATGAAATCGTAGCTTTTGACATTCCCCACAACGCCAAGATCTCCGAATTGCAAATTTTGTAAACCACAGAGAGAAAAGGATAAAATAGTGTGGAAAATCATGTTTTTTCGAAGCAGTTATGAAAATTGGCAATTCGGAGACCTTGGCATTGTGGGGAATTGCAAAAGCTACGATTTCATGTTACATAGTGTAGGGTTCAAAACAAGCCTTCTACCACTAATTCAGCGTCAAACGTTACGGTCTCATCATAACGTATTTGAATAATCCAAAAGCGCGGATCGCTGCTTATAGGGCTAAGGCACTGTATCCATGACCCAAATGTCAAAATTATCACTCAACACCTTTATTACAACGAAATTTAGCCGGGTCGGTAAACCAAGCAAAAGTTCATTTTTATGCCATCTAATTCGTAATGAAGCGGTTGTCTCTCGCGTATCTCATTAGCACCAAACGGAATCAACCGAATTGAGAATCAAGATTGGAAGTTTTTGCGGCATTACCCAGTAGACTTTGTGGAATGTGAAATATGCAACGCGGAAAGCATAAAGCCACAGACACTGGAAGATGTTCGATTACAAGTCCACTACCGTAGCAAAACATTGACGCAATAGTTACACACGGTGATTCAGTGATAGCTCCGGTCGGCGGCATTCTTTCTGTAAGCAGGTTCACCGCATCTGGGTAAACGTAGTCCGAAAAATTGAGAATCACGATTGAAAGATGTTGTGGCAGAGTGAAATATGCGATACAGAAAACATAAAGCGGCAAACATTAGAGATGGTCGATCACAGTCCACCCTTGTCGACAAATAAACAACGTTACCCTTTCGGAAACAGAAATCTTCATGCATAGCAACCGCCAACACGAAAGCGCCAACAGCATCATAGAATTTGGAAGGGAAACCCAAGTGCTTTTCTTACTTTCTCCTCTTTCGCGCTGCGGTCTGCTGCACCTGGAAACGATTCGAAAATGAGTATTTATATAAGACAGCTAGATAGATGAAAGATCGATGAAGTTCCTGCGTCTTTCATCAGGATGAAAGAAAAGAACGCCATTGATAAAATAGTCTTGATAGCTTATACAGATAGGTAGAACCTGACTCTTTCACCATTATGGCGCTAATGTCCATGGTGATGCTGTCTTTCACTCTATCACTCGTCGTTTCTCAGTACTTTCCCCATCACCGCTATGATAGTGAACTGATCGTCGTTGATGTCGACGATCAGTTCACTATCATAGCGAATGAAAGTTCACTATCAAATGAAATTATATGAGTCATTGACTCAATGAAATAAGCGGCCGACAATGCGTTCAAACGAACACGTGGTATTCACACTGTATCCGCTATTTACTACGAGTGTTACGGTATTCTGGTTATTTACACTGAGCAAAAAGACAGATAAATGCTTAGAATCGGTATAACTGGTATATTAGTTGAACTCCTTTTATTTGCATCATGGCTGACTATTAATCTTCTTGACTGAGCACCCATTCAATTTGTCACATTTCATACCCTTTCTCTTTACCCTTGGCATTTCTTCGGGGCAGTTGTATCCGGGAATTTAGCCCCATCTGGGCAATACCAGACTGCACGAAATGAAAATTGAGAATCAAGATTGGATGACGTTGCTGAATTACCGGTAGACCATGTGAAGGGTGAAATATGCAACACAGAAACCATAAAGCGTCAAAAATTCGACGCTGGTCAATATCGAAAAACATTTCTTTTTCATCTAAAATCAAAGCAAGTTTTATAAACTCCCCGCTTTCAGGTTATGTCAGTCGAATATTCCTTAAACGGTGATCTGTCGTCGTATCAATCATTATCAAAAGTCGATAAACTGTATTTTCTATTTTTCTGATAGCTAAATCCATATCAGTAAGCAACGCTCAACAATTCAGCCCGGCTATATCAACCTTATGAAACATACTTGTTCACGCGTTTTTCATGAACGAAAAGAGCACCATTGATATCTGCGCCATGACCATCATCAAATACATATGCGTCATAATGTCACTGCTCAAGTGTTTCTTTCACAATTGTGGAACAACAGTTCATGGCGCTTCTGTCTTTCATTCTATCACTCGTAGTTTCACAGTACAGTACACTCTCGCCATAGGACCCTTGAATGCAAATGTCGACCTCCCCACCACCCACCCCCTCTTCTCCATTCACAGTTCCCTCTAGACTGCCTCCGTTTCTGCTTTCTTGTTGCTAAGTGTGATAGTTTAGGCCATTTTATTGAACTTACCTAAAAATTATAGCCGACGGTCCACTTCACCATACTTTTTCAAGGGTTAATGAGGCTTCTGTTTTCCCCCGTCATTGAACCTTTACGCAAGAAAAAATCCAGAAGAAAGACCTCACAAGCAATTCTTCCTGTTGTTGGTTTATCTCCAAATATGCATCAGCGTCATTAAATTTTGGAATATAAACCCAGACGCTTTTCCGTCTTTCTCCTCATCATCGCGGTAATTTGTGTTTAGAACTCGGATACTATGAAAATTGTTAGATGCGCTTTGGCATTTCACCAGTTAAGCCAATTTTCCTAGCACTACCCTTTGGTTGGACGCCAATCTAAGCACTTTCCTCAACATCATGTTCAAAGTATTGTCTAGCAAGCATCGAATCGATCTATGCCAAGATATGTAGAACCTGAAAGCGCTCGGGTATTATATTCTAACGCTAAGTTAAATTGGAGATAAAGCTCACAAATCTTTCATCAGCCGACATCCCCTTCATCAGGGAATGGTATGAGGAAGGGGAAGAAATTGGAACCAATGACTATGTGCGATAGATAGGAGTATGTTGGGAGAGTCGTAAACATTTAGTGATGAGGTGACGTCCATGGCTCATTTTCGAAAAAAAGCGCCTAAATGCATGCTACTCGAATTTCGCTTGTTTTTAAAGTTACTCTCCTGAGAGGACCCAGTGATATCAGAACCAATGGCTGTGTGCAATGTACAGGAGTATGATAGGAGTGTAGAATTTGAATAGTGAGAGAATTTATTCACTGCACATTTTGGGGAAAAACGTTCCTAAAAACTCTCAGTGAAAAACTAACACGGTAAACAAATCTCAGGTTTTTAGACAGCTCATCAGTATATGTTTTCGACTCTACCAACACTCCATCCATCGCACATAGCCATTAGGGTTTCAAAATCGGGAGTGTTTTTCGAAATGCCGCCTCATTTCCCCCCTCGGTAGTGAATGCAAATCTATTGAGAAATCAGCACTAATCATTCATCCCGACCGAAGAGACTCGCCCGGTCAATACTATTGACTTTCGCGAGAAATAGGGAAGAAAATGAAGAGAGTACAGACAATGAGCGACCACGACATCGTACTCCAGTCCCAGTCTCAGTATCATTCGTATTGAACTTATCTAACAAAATTATGGCGCGACGGTCCACTTCACCATAATTGCTCAAGGGTTAATGAGGCTTCTGTTTTCCCTTTACGCAAGAACATATCCAGAAGAAAGTCCTCACAAGCAATTCTTCCTGTTGTTGGTTTATCTCCAAATATGCAAGGGACCATTATAAGCGGTGAGCTTTGACAAATTGAAAATTGAGAATGAAGATTGGAAGATGTTGCGGCATAATGATTCTATCTTGTGGAGAGTGAAATATGCAACACCAAAACCATAAATCAGCAACAATTAGATGACAGTCAACTTTTTGTATCCTGTCCCTCCACTGAAAAAAATATTGATACACTATTTACTCACAACGATTCTCTTCCTGACTGCGGTGTTATTCATGGAAACCAAAAGATTTGCCTCCTAAAACATGCAAAATATTTAATGATCAAAATTAGGCGAGCGTTGCACGCAAATTTGATTGAGGGAGAAAGAGCACGGTGAGCATAGTTTCCGGAAAAATTTAGTATTCATAGGCACTCATCGTCAGAAAGTCTATAGAATGCATCAGCATCTGGACAAAAGCAGACTGCTCTCAAGAAAAATTGAGAATCGAGATTGGAAAATGTTTTGATCTGCCGGGCAAGCGATGGTATGGAAAGTGGAATATGCAACGTACCTGTTTATCGGATTTCGCTTCTTTTATCAAGAATTACATGTCTCTCATGAAGTTTTATTTGCTTAATGATGTCCACCAAGTAGGCAAGATAAGAAGAGGAATCGAAAAGAACATTATCCTTTCGGAAGCAGCAGTCTACATACATTGTATCCGACAATACAAAACGCGAAAAGCGTCGTAGAATTTGGAAATGGAATCCAAATGTTTTCCTTCTTTTTCATCTTTAGCGCCGGGGCGTTTGGAAACGATTTTTAAATGAGTGAGATGCACTTTGAAATTCAACCGGCTGACACTGTTTACCCAGTCCTAACTTTAGGTTTGAAACATAACCGGCTCAATCTCTCTCCTACAGCCTCTTCTAAGTTGCGATATATCAGGCACTGAAATTAAGAGTGGTTGACAACTAAAAAAATGGGATAAAGGCAAGCGCAATAGTTCAGATAGAATGCATTTAAAGAAGTAAAAAATGGAGATTCTGGGTCAACCATTCTGACAACATAGCGTTGATAAGCATCGTTGACTACATAGAAAGGCGAAAGCTTATATTTGAAAAAAATTAAACAGCCGTAATGCAGTTGTCAAAAAATGAGAAAATTTTAGTTTGTAGTTTGAAAACGAATTTCAACTACAAACTACAACATTCTCTTGAAGCACTCGCAAACGTTCTAGTTCGTTTTATATGCAATTTTTAAAAGTTTTTTTAATAGTTTCCGACTAATTCGAGTGCGGTAACACAGAAATAAAACCATGAAGCTCGAAATTGCGGCTGACAAAAAAAAGGATTACGGTATGACTACCACACCGCCAATGAAATTACGCAGGGATTTCCGTGCAGGACTATTTTTGACCAACGAGAATTTCTCCATTTTTTACTTCTTTAAAGGTGCAGTTTTTCATTTATTCATCTTTCACCGAAATCAAGGAGATTCACTGATGATCAATAAGCAGTGCCGTTATATGGGCCTTGTGAAACATAATCGATCACGCGGACAAGCGGAATGAAATTATTCGTATAAGAAACACATATTTTACCGTTCAAAAATCACTGATATTTACGTCATAATAGTAAAATATCCCATGAACTGTGATCTGTTGGCGCATCAGTCAATTTACCAACCGCTTTGAGACGCCGTTTTTAAAAATATGTCTTTAAAATAGTTGGGTGTGGACATCGTTCCCAACCCTAGACTACAGTAATCCCCTGTCTGGCCAGTGGCCCTTCTACATTGCAGATTAGCCCACCGCGTGCATACCTAATGCGAGACTAGAGATGGAGAAGAGTACATGCAAAGGGACGACTAGAAGATCACTCTTCCCTATAAAAGACCTGTGACCCGGTCTATCCCCCTCATTCTATCCTCTGTGGTAAACGTCTCTCTGCCACTACGTGTTCCCTGTTGCCACATTACAACTGGCGTTCAGCGAGTACGACGAGCGCGGTTCGAGTATACTGTACGTAACGCTGGGCCTCAGTCAGTATCGGTTCTTGGAACCATTCCGAATCTTGGCTGTGTAGCAAGCAGTTGAGAGGTTGATACCCCAGTGTCCTGATCCCGTGAGCAGACCCGTGGTGTGACCACTTGTGGAGCTTGGACAGTAGTTTGGGTGAGAGAGATTCTGGAAGTACGGTATGGGTGACCACGAGGAAAACAATACCCCTAACGGAGGCGTTGTCTCGGGTGGAAGTGGACCCTCGCCTAACGGCCATACGGTACATATCGTCACTGGTACGACGGCCAATGGAGGTGAGACCCTTCTCCTGAGAGGAAAGTCCCCAGGACGTTCCAGGAGCAGATTGGAGAATCTGGCTGAAGAGGTTTGAGAATTTCCTCACGGTGAGGAGGATTACTGAGGAGAATGACAAACGGTTGACGTTCCTCGAGGAGATTGGGCCCATGCAGTACGAGGCTCTGAAGTCGTTCCTCCCGGGAAAGGGAGAGTTGGAGTCTGTGTCATACAGTGAGCTCACAACGACGATGACCGAGAGGTACAGGCCAAAGGTGTTGGTGCTCTCGGAGCGATTCCACCTCTCGAATATGGAACAGAAACCGGGTCAGTCATTGGCTGAGTTCTATGCCGAGCTTCAGAAAGCGGCCAAGACATGCGCATTCGACAAAGTAACTGATGTACGTGACATGTGTGTGACCATGGCGTTTCTCAGTGGCTTGCGATCGTGTGAGGCTAGAAGGAAGCTTCTGGAAGAGCCTGATAAATCGTCAGCTAAGTTGCTGGAACAGGCAGAGGCGCATGAGCGAGCCGGCAAAGGAGCTCAGGAAGTGGCACGACATCGGGAGGATGGTGCGCACGCTATGTACAGCAGGAAGCCTGACCGTTCACAGAGGAAACAAGGTGGTGGATCCCAAGCGCACGTAACGTGTTTCGTATGTGGAAAACCGGACCACTTCGCAGACCGGTGTGCGAAGGCTGCAACCAGAAGGGGAGAGAAACCCATATGGTCTCCCAGGCGGCTTGGCAATCGGAGTCGAACGAGTTGTTCCATGTGTACCGAGTACAGGCCGGTTCTCAGTGAACGGGTCAGGACGGTGGAGGATGGGGGTAGTCATGGACCACCGAGTGGATCGAGTAGGACCACTATAAAAAGAGCCCCAGGGTTGCAGTGAGGCAACGCCATGGTGGAGTGGATACTACGGGTAGGTAACACCACTATAAAAAATGCGGTGCCCCACTGTTGTGTGTTAATAGAACATCGTGGGTGAGTGGATACTACGG
>JACMIF010004855.1:0-10412 GCA_014805445.1 Diplogasteroides magnus | reverse complement strand
TTCGCCGGGAATCCCGGGAGCACTCCCAAATGCGACACCCTAGCCTACAAGTTTTTCAATCCCAAAGGACATATTTTAAGGGTGCCTGATAGTTATTCAACCCAGTCCGGCCCCAATTTTCCACTTTTTAAGGCTGCCTGCATGTCCACATGGACAGCCTAGTTAATGTATAGCTAGAAAATGCAAGTACATGAACAGTTGTAGCTGCGCACTTTCAAAGCAATATTAGTTAGCAATAGCAATGGAAACACCGTACAACGGAGTTGAGCCAAACTCCGTCCTACACCACATACCAAACATCGACTGTACTTGAGGATCTCGAACAGGAGGCTAAGGGAAACACGCTCTGCCATGTGTCACAGTTAGGGTTGCGCATTTGGCTGGGTTTATCTCAGTCTCATTCCTTTTGTCAATGAGACTACTCATTCCTTGACTACTCAGCCAAGGTAGTTAATTCCTGGCTGAGTGCGCGGTCGAACTCAGCCAAAAATGAGAATTGACTGAGTGACTGAGTTGGCTGAGTGGAATGAGTGACTGATTAGACCGCTTGGCTGAGTGGGCTAAAGGGAATGACTGCGACGACCGCTCTGAATGAAAATGCATGATACTGAATGGAACGAAAATTAGTAACGTGTTGTTCTTTCATTCGATCTAACAGACATGCTCGTGTAGCGCAGTTTGTAGCGCTCTCGGTTGACAAGCCTTTGGTCTGTGTCTCAATACCCACGAAATCGAAATTATTTTGCCATTTTCCTGCCGTCTTGCTTGAGGGTCAGTGTTTGGATTCCAACAAGAAGCTACAAAAAAGCATCACCTACCAACTGCCAACTAGCGATGGTAGTTGGTAGGTGATGTTTATTAAGATGTGCAGTTTTTGCCGAAAAAGGAGTAAAATAAAGTTTCTTGTCGGAATCCATACACTGACCCTCAAGCAAGACCGAATGAAAATGGCAAAATAATTGCGATTTCGTGGGTATTGAGCCACAGACCAAAGGCATGTCAACAGTGAGCGTTACCAACAGCGCTACACGAACATGTCTGTAAGGTCGAATGAAAGAACAACACGTTGCTAATTTTCGTTCCATTCAGTATCATGCCTTTTCATTCAGAGCGGTGGTCGCAGTCATTCCCTTTAGCCCACTCAGCCAAGCGGTCTAATCAGTCACTCAGTCAATTCTCATTTTTGGCTGAGTTCGACAGCGCACTCAGCCAGGAATTAACTCCCTTGGCTGAGTAGTCTCTGGCTGAGTTCGACCGCTCAGTCCCTTGGCTGAGTAGTCAAGGAATGAGATGTCTCTCTCATTCTTTATGGCTGATCAGCCAATTCAGTCAAGACTGCTCAGCCAAATGCACAACCCTAGTCACAGTCTACATTTCAACTAAAACCCAAGCACTAAAGCCCCTCCTCTCGCGCATGCTAAAAAAAACCTCATTCATAAACATCGCAAAAGAGCATGCACTGGGGCATCGGGTGAACTTTTTTCCCACGGCCGGGTTGTACTGGCTGTGCCGTGTATCACGATAAATGTCGGAAATTTCTGGACGGAATGCTTACGCAAAACGTTCGTCCTCTTCCCATATGAGGTTGAGGTGCTCCGTTGTAGCCGCGGAAGCCAGCTTGATTGTCGTATCCGCCACCTAAACAAGAGCCAATAATAACCAAACTGAAAAATATATAACCTATGATTGGCCAGAAATTAATTATATGTATGAGAAATTTGAAACTCGTTCCACTATAAGTAAAAGATGTTGTGAAATGCCTAAATGTTCTTGCTCGTTGGAGAACCTCATAAAGATGAGATTACATCGTCATAAACATAGATGTGCACACTTTGTTAGCAGATTTTCGCTGCAGGGTACTTTTCTATTTTCTAGGGTACCAAAATTATTTTCCCGAAATACACTGTAAAAACGCAAAATTTTCCCTCAGCGCAGGATGATGCTCCCACTAAAATTTTCTCAAATGCATTACAAAAACGCAAAATTTTGGCAGCTCCCACAAAATGTTCAGGGTGCTCCCGTAATATATTACAGTACAGCACATCTATGGCCATAAACCGAAACGAGCTAACGCTAGTTGTTGGTAGTATTGAACAACATACCCCATCTATGCTGGACGTATCCTGGACGGTTTGGTGCAGTCGAAGTGCCACGAGTGGCACTGCCGCTTGGTGGTTGGCGACCAGAACCAAGTGCCCGGTTGGCGGGAACGGCTCCAGGAGATTTCGGAGTGTGTGGACGAGATGAACCCGCAGATCGGGCAGAGTTCGGTTCAGGTCTGTTGGAAACCGAAACGATCGCAGGGTCATACGGAAGGCCTCCGAGTGTTTGAGGCAGAAAAAAAATCACAATAATAAGTTGGTCAGCACAACAAATCACGATTAATTCAAGCACTCGATAGAATACACTATTCAAGTGGCCGGTGACTCTTACACTCTAGAATGGGCAGGCAATAGCAGCTTCCGCACGGAAGAATCGAATCAAATGCCACCATTTTGTCAATTAACTCGTGCAAAACCATTATTTTCAAATTTCAATTCAAAAGTGTGTTTGGGTCAGCGCGCCGGAAATTACTTTCCGCTAGTTGGGTACGATTACAGTACTCGAGCCTAAACCATTGATCTCATGATCTCCCCACTGTTGTTCCAGTGGTCCTTCTACATTGCAGATTTGCCCCCACCGCTCAGTGCAAAAGGATAGACGCGAAGTACAGAAGGGAACGTACGAGAAGACTCACTCTTCCCTATAAAAGCCCCCTGACCCGGTCTATCCCGCTCAGTCTAATCCCGGTGATAAAGACTCTCTTCTACCTTGTCTCTTGGCCTACAACACACTCGACACAACATCAACTCCGCTGACACAGGGCGGTCAGCATTTTCAAATCGGAAATGATAGTAATAAGTACCTTGGGCGTCTCGCATACGATGAGGTCCTTTATGTCCGAAGCCTTGAAGATTGTGTGCTCGTACACATTGTCGCGGGCAGCCACAGGGTTGGCAACGGCACGATCCTCAGTGCCCAAAGAACGCACTGAAAATAACGGGATATTTCATCATCTCCAGGTATTTATATGCCGTAAAATGATGCTTTAAAACGGAGCAGTACAAAACAACAAGAATTTAAAATTCCAACTCACCCTTCACGAGGGCTATCGTCGAATCAGCGATGTTCAGTGAACATTCACCGAACACAAAACCTGAATGGCAATATGAAAACAGGTATCAAAACGGTCGAGAACCGTTAGAGGAAAGCAATCACCAAAATGTTCATAAAAAATCTCTTTATACTGAAAGGAAGGAAATCTACAAGTACAAATACAATCTACAAGTACAACAGCAGCTGGTGCAGTCGAAGTGCCACGAGGAGCACTGCCCGGTTGGCGGGAACGGCTCCAGGAGATTTCGGAGTGTGGGGACGAGAGGAACCCGCATATTGGGCAGAGTTCGGCCCAGGTCTGTTGGAAACCGAGACGATCGCAGGGTCGTACGGAAGGCCTCCTAGCGTTTGAGGCTGAAAAAAAAACAATAATACGTTGGTCAGCACAACAAATCACGATTATATCAAGCACTCGATAGAATACACTATTCAAGTGGCCGGTGACTCTTGTGAGATTTCCTTTACTTGATAGGGACAACAGTTGTGCAGTTGTCAAAAAAAGTAAACTACAACCGGCTTGTCATCATCACTTCACCGAAATCAATCAATATAACGTACCTATGCTGGGATTGTCGACCGCCCTGAGATACGTGACGAGACCGGCCATTCCGAACTGATCAGCAAGCATGGTCGGAGGAATGCCCGTCACTTCGCCTGAAACGATTTCATTCGTACCTTTCCAGTAAAAGAATAACAAATTTGATTTGTCCCCGGCTACCCTGACAGCCTAGAAACAAACACTTAATTAACAGAGAATAGAGTTCAAACGACAAACTGCCGAGGCCAAACAATAAATTACTATAAAAATACCTGCTGGCTCTTAGCATTGGTCTTCTTGGCCCAATCGTAGATGAGACAGGCGGCCACGACCACGTAGTAGTACCACAGGTACCACACGTAGTTCTTGAACACCTAAAACAAGATATTTTGTATATATTCTTCAAAATCAAAGAGTGCAATAATGATCAAACCTTGACGAATGCCTGGTCGAGGAATCCCTTGAATGCACTCTGCTCCTTGGGTGCAAGAGCGCGTCGATTATCACCGTACATCTGCAACAAACATGATAATATCAAGTACACAAAAGCCTATTCATTTCAAAAAAGAATATAGGTATGGAAAAGAAAATATTCGATCGACTACGTTGCCTGCGTATCGCGCGATTCAACGTTGTCTCGGGGCTACGCAGTCGAATTTTTGAATGGAAAAGTTTTCCCGCGCGCCATTTTTCCGCGGCGGCGAGACAAATTTCGGCGGCGGATTTCCTTTCGTTCCCAAATCGTGGCTCTTTTTCTTTGCAATTTTGTTCACGAGTATAGTTTGTTTAGCATTAATCGTTGTACTTTTACTTCATTTAAATACCTGGAGGTGATGGAAATATGCCATTATTTTCAGTGCGTTCTTTGGGCACTGAGGATCGTGCCGTTGCCAACCCCGCGGCTGCTCGCGACAATGTGTACGAGCACATCATCTTCAAGGCTTCGGGCATAAAGGACCTCATCGTATGTGAGACGCCCAAGGTACTTATTCAAAAATTCGACTGCGTAGCCCCGAGACAACGTTGTATCGCGCGATACGCAGGCAACGTAGTCGATCGAATATTTTCTTTTCCATACCTATTTTCTTATTTGAAATGAATGGGCTTTTATGTACTTGATATTATCATGTTTTTTGCAGATGTACGGTGATAATCGACGCGCTCTTGCACCCAACGAGCAGAGTACATTCAAGGGATTCCTCGACCAGGCGTTCTTCAAGGTTTGATCATTATTGCACTCTTTGGTTTTGAAGAATATGTTCAAAATATCTTGTTTTAGGTGTTCAAGAACTACGTGTGGTACCAGTGGTACTACTACGTGCCCCTGTCCGTTGCCGCCTATCTCATCTACGATTGGGCCAAGAAGACCAATGCTAAGAACCAGCAGGTACTCATTTGGACCATTATACGAGGGTTTTTCAAGGGCATTCTTTTGTACTATTGTGAAAATGGAACGGATTTGTAGTTTGGCCTTTGTAGTTTGTCGTTTGAACTATATTCTCTGTTAATTAAGTGTTTGTTTGTAGGCGGTCAGGGAGCGGCACCGGATCGGCCACACAAGCTGCGATCACAGGCCGCCGACGGTCCCGGCACCCACACGCATAATTTGTACTTGTAGATTGTCTTCCTTTACGTGTATAAAAAGATTTTTTATGAACATTTTGATGATTGCTTTCCTCTAACGGTTCTCGACCGTTTTGATACCTGTTTTCATATTGCCATTCAGGTTTTGTGTTCGGTGAATGTTCACTGAACACCGCTGATTCGACGATAGCCCTCGTGAAGGGTGAGTTGGAATTTTAAATTCTTGTTGTTTTGTTCTGCTCCGTCTTATAGCATCATTTTACGGCATTTAAATACCTGGAGATGGTGTAGATATCCCGTTATTTTCAGTGCGTTCTTTGGGCACTGAGGATCGTGCCGTTGCCAAACCCGCGGCTGCTCGCGACGTGTACGAGTACATCATCTTCAAGGCTTCGGACATAGAGGACCTCATCGTATGCGAGACGCCCAAGGTACTTTTTTTACTATCATTTCCGGCTTTAAAATGCTGACCACCCTGTGTCAGCGGAGTAATTTTGAATTGAAATTTGAAAATAATGGTTTTGCAAGAGTTAATTGACAAAAAGGTGGTATTTTGTTCGATTCTTCCGTGCGGAAGCTGCTATTGCCTGCCTATTCTAGAGTGTGAGAGTGAAGCATGCGATTCAGTCAATTTCTAGCAGCAAAATTTAACCGGCCACTTGAATACTTGAATAGTGTATGCTTGATTTAATCTTGATTTGTTGTGCTGACTAACTGTAGCAATTATTGTGTTTTTTCAGCCTCAAACGCTAGGAGGCCTTCCGTACGACCCTGCGATCGTCTCGGTTTCCAACAGACCTGGGCCGAACTCTGCCCAATATGCGGGTTCCTCTCTTCCCCACACTCCAATCCCCTGGAGCCGTTCCCGCCAACCGTGCACCTGGTTCTGGTCGCCAACCACCAAGCGGCAGTGCTCCTCGTGGCACTTCGACTGCACCAGCTGCTGCACCAAACCGTGGAGGATACGTCCAGCATAGACAGGGTATGTGTCATACATATAATTATTTTCTGGCCAATATGTTATATATTTTTTCTGTTTGGTTATTCATTGATTCTTGTTTAGGTGGCGGATACGGCAATCAAACTGGCTTCCGCGGCTACAACGGAGCACCTCAACCTCTCATGGGAAGAGGACGAAGTGGATTTGTCCGCAATCACAACCAGGTGCAGTTATTAACATTTAGAGTGTTTCAAGATAATGATTCAGCTTGAATATTTATAATGTTTAGAATCCTCGTGAAAAGCTGAGGTACGAGAGCGACTACGACTTCGAGAAGGCAAATGAGCGGTTCCAGGAAGCACTATCTGGTCTCGTAAAGGTAATTGGTTTCAGCAACTACCTGTCAATTCGGTCCGGAGTATCCATGTGGAAACTACGGGGTTCTTCCTGAGCTAGAGCATACTAGGCGGTCTCTATCCGCTAAAGCTGTATCCTCGCTACTGCGGAAAGATTTTGCACTGACATTTAAGATTCATTTAATAAATTATTCCTTGTTAAGTTAATCAATAGTTTTGTTTTGTAGGACAAGTTGAACATCGGTGAAAAGGACACCGACGCCGTAGCAACCGAAAAGAGCACTGATGGATTGAAGAGGGACAAGGACGATGAAACCTTCTACGACAAGACGGTGGGTCCTCTATTTACTAGCTCACCATCATTGTCCCCCTCAAACATTTCGTCCAGTGGCACGAAATTGTTTTGCAGAGCTGCTTCTTCGACCGTATTTCCAGTGAGGCTTTGGAAAAGGCTGAGGGCAGAAAGGGACGACCTGACTGGCGCAAGGAGCGTGAAACGAATCAGGTACGTGCTCGTAAATTAGTGGAAACAACTAGTGGGAATCCGACATTAGCACAACTCGATCAGAATAGTCCCGACATCAGCACAACTCGGTCAGAATGGTCCCGACGAGATCGAGAATATTGGAACCCCGGGTAGGGACTAGGACTAGTTGTTGGAGTTGAATTGTCTGCGCAAGAGAGAGAGGAAATCAGAGGATGAGGTGGAGAGGTTTGAGTCAATATCAGGAAAGTTGAAGTCGCCCAATACAATAGATGGGTGAGCTCAAATTGTGATGTCAGAGATAGATTTGAAAATTAGGTTGGTATGCGCGTGAGAAGCCTTAGGTATACGGTAAACACAGATGATGCGCACGAGGTCATTGTTAATGTTGAGGTCTAGATCAAGGAGTTCGTGGGTGTTTTTGATAGAATCTTCTTGAGTGCCGGCTGAAGGGATAGAGGAGTGGATAATAAGAAACCATTCCGACACTGAACCACAATCTCCGGCTTCCTCAACCATGGCGAACCAATTCGCTTCCAATCCATGTGAGAGATGAATGTGATTTCTGCCTCAGTGTCTACTCCCATGGGCATTAGGGTGGGTAGAATTGGTTTTCCCCTCATTCATGGTGTCTGCCTCACCTCCGCCCGGTCATCTCTAACTGCGCAGTGACAACCGCTAGGAATGAATTTAGACGCGAGATCAATGCCAGCTCGCGAGGCCGCAAACTCGCGAGATCTCGCGTCTAATTTCATTCCAAGCGGTTGACAACGCGCAGTTAGAGACGACAGGGAGGAGGCGAGGCACACGCCATGAATGAGGGCAAAGCCGATTCTACACTCCCTAATGAGCACCTTCATTCCATTCACTCCAATCTCAACTTGATACATGGTCTGACCATTTGAGACACTTCCCACCGTCACCAAAAATGCTTTCCTCTTTCCGATTGGCCTCTCGTGGTTATATGCTTTGGCTGCATGTCCCACTTTATCACTTCAGAAACATTCCTTGTCAATGAAAGGACAATCATCCGATTCGTGTCCACTTCCATTGCAACTAGAGACCGCGCAACAAGTATACGCGATACGCGAATGAATAAGGGAGGGGTATAACGAGTAGACCGCAATAATCGTTTCGCGGTAATTGAATGAACATTCAAACGATTATCCAATCGAGTATCTATGGACGTCCGGGCAGGAGAGAATTAGAGAAAGCGAATGCACGTCGTCAGTCGTTCAACCACTCATAATACTCGATAGATGGTGGAATGACTGTGCAGGGGAATCGATTCCATGGAATGACTTGCAAATTTTAACGATTATACGCGATACTCGATTGGATAATCATTTGACGCCGCGCAATACTCGTTTGAGGAATCGTTTCGAGGTTTCTAATTGCAACGAGTGCACTTCGAGTACCTCTCAGTCATTCCTCTTCGACCCTTTCTCGAATCACCGTACAGGGAGGGGTGTGCAAGAGGTCGAGAGACGAGAGACCCGATGAGGTTCAGATAGAAAATGGTTTGCATTTGCTAGACAAACGCCGCGTCTGTCTCATAGGAATAGGGGGTTTCGGTAAACAAATCGAAAAACGCTTGGCGGTGACCGTAGTCCCAGCTGGGACCTAAAGTTTAAAACACGAAGGATGACGGTAATGTCAAGTTGAATCACATTAAAACACTTATGAGATGTGGAGGGTCGATTTCAATGTTATTCTGACTGTTACAAAGATAACATTGCTTCATTTCTAATCTTGACATAAAAAGTGATAGGATCGACAAGTATCTGAGAAATACGTAATGATAAGTTAATTTCGGACATAACGGGCCACCAGATCATGTCTTCCAACGATTGTCCTACCATCACGAAGTGATTCGAGGGTTTCCGGTGAAAAACCGAAAAAAAATTCGTTGGCCGTCCAAACTGCAGACTCTTACAGCTAAGGTAGCTGATTCGGACCTCTGTATCGGTTGCAATCGTTCTGTGGGTGTCTGTGTCCTTTTTTCGCGAAAGGACAACAGCACGAATGAAATGAGGTGAACTGCCACCACTCGTGAGAAAAAAAGAAAAAAAGAAATAGAGTTGTGCAAACGGCGGGACCATTCTGAAAGAGTTGTGCTAATGTCGGGAGGGTACTAGACCGACTTGTGGAAACGTCGAGACCGTTACATAGCGCTTTAGTATGAGTTGTGCTAATGTCGGCTCAAAACAGGCACTTGTGCTAATGTCGTTTGTGCAAACGTCAGTTGTTCTAACGCCACCCTTTCTTAAATTAAGAGCACAATTTTATGTCGCTTTCAGGAGACCTGTGGTCACCAAGCTGTAAGGTCGCTCTCGTACTGAAGAGGTTTCGGACGCGGCATGCGTGGAGGAAACATGGGAGGACCAAGATGTGAGTTGTTATACTGATCATGTGCTCTGCTTGAACACGATGACTTATCTGTTCAGTCATCAGTTTGAATAGAGCTACATCGTGCGGGCGATTTGAATAACCTAACGTTTTTATGTAGGGGTTCGGTCCAGAAATTTCCGACATGTGTCACACGACCAATTTTTAATCAATACCTGCTATTGTATTGATGTAATTAGAGATGATTTATTCGAATTTCAGATGGCGGCTACAACAACTTCGGCGGTGGATACAACGGAGGATACAACAACGAGCGCGGAGGTTATGGAGGACCCCGCGGAGGTGGAGGTTTCAGAGGAAACCAGCAACAGGCACAGCCCTCGTCCCAGGCTTGAATTTTACTTGAGTCGTTTTCCCCTTCGGCCTTATGCTGTTAATTTCCTTATAATTGCCGTTCCTCCATCCATAGGTTGTCCTTTGTTGTATCTCCTTCCTGTTCTCCGATCGTGTTTATCCTTTTAGCTATTTTATAGCAGCCTATGAGATTTTCCCCACTCTTACACTTCGTTTCCGTGTTGCGTAGTTATGATACATAAGTATGATGAAATTTTATAATGGCGATAAAATTGTGTAGATAACTATCGAAATTACCGGTCATTTCTTCCAGGCAAATGCATTGGGAGGGGAGGTTTTGCCTGCTTTTTTTCGCGGCTAGCGGTTTCGCCATGACGTCATTGGTGCTGAGAGTGTGTTTGGAATGGGGTCAATTTTGGCTAAAAGTTGAACTCCCAAACATAGCCAGATAGGGCAGAAAAATGACAAAGTTTGGCGCTCTCAAATTTGGTCATTTTCGGCCCGATTCCTGGCTAAGTTTGGGGCTCTCAAACTTGGTCATTTGACGCCATTGGTGCTGAGTGTGTTTTCCAAATTGGAATGGGGTTAATTTTGGCTAAAAGTGGAACCGCCAAACATTGCCAGGTGGACAGAAAAATGACAAAGTTTGAG
>JACMIF010004854.1:0-11612 GCA_014805445.1 Diplogasteroides magnus | reverse complement strand
ACTCTCCATTGCGGGTATGCACGTCCCTCAGTGAAGCCTGCTTCTTGCGGTAGAAAATCCCAAACATAGCAAATTTTGACATTTTCGAGCCTTTGAAATTTTTTCCTCGTTCTAGAAATTTTCTCCGCTAAAACTGAAACATGCTTTAGACATCTCTTCCCAAGGCCTATGACCTGTGAAAATGTCATCCCGAAAGCTCGGCTCCGGTGCGTGCACTTCCCTGGTCAGCCTGTCAGCCCATCAATCAAGCTGTATATCGTTTTTGCGGCGGAACAAGGGACTGGGACAGACACCTGTCACTCGATATGTTTCACCGCACATATTTATTCATCTTCGTCCATCACCCACGATTCGTTAGACAGTTCCGCCTTATTATGAATAGTACCTATACAAAATATTTAGATTGCAAATGATCTGTGGATCTATCTTGAATGTTTTCCGCTTCGGGGTGCTCGCCAAGCGGAATTTTCGTGAATGTTTCTAACACGTCCTTTTCGGTGAATTATGATTTGCGTGTCTCATCTTTTCATGTATATCCTTCTTTTTCCTCCACTCCCCCTGTCTTATTGTTTCCATTCTTCTTCCCCAATCTCAATCCATTAGTCATACCCCAATTGTCCACAGAACAAGGCATAAAGGGGGATAGACACCTGTTGCGCGTTCCTTCCCACACACAAAGGAACGGCACTGTGCATTGGGGGAAGGGAATAAAGGGGTGCAGTCCAATGGCATCCACTCATTCCCTAGTATCTTCTCTCGTCTCCCTGTGCCCATTTGTCCCACTAATCATGACTAATTTGTCAGTGTAAATATGAAGCTAACATTCTAATATGTAGCTCAAATTTGCTCCTGGAAAGTAGTCCAATGGGCATACCTTTTCTCTTTATCATTTACTCTTTCTAGCTTCGGTTCATGGCGAATTTGGGGATATTGAATGTTTTTGACGATATGTGTAGCCTCGTCCCATTTGATAAGAGAAACAATTGTATGCGCAGCAGGGGAGGATGATCCACGACCTATTGCGCCATGTCCATAAAGCCCCCTGCCTACTCCGGCTAATCTGGAACATGTGCCAGATCAGATCTGAAAGAGTGAATATTTATTCCTATAATAGGGAGTATCCTTAACATTAGTGGTACGTAAGAGGACCTTTCTGTCAGACTGCCTCGCCAACCCAGTAGATGTTACAGTCCAATATATCTCTGAATGTAGGAAGAGAAATGGTTGACTCGAATAGCTCAATCATCTCCCTTGAAACTCATCTGTCCGTGAAAATCGCCGCCTATCCTCTCTTCTTTCGAGACCGATGACACTCCGATGTGAGATCTTCTGGTGCCTTTGAGCGTTCGGGCCGTTGAGAAATGACTCTTTACTTCACTTTCTTCAACTGTTGACTCTTATTCTCAATCTCATTTCATTTATATCAACTTTTGATCTTCGAGCATTACATATAAAAAACATTTTCTGCTAGTGCTAGTACGCATTTGAACCTTCTTAAACTCTTTTTGTGAATTTGTTTATCTATTAGCGTAGGGAATCTCAGCGACATTGAAGATTTATTCAATCAACTGTATTTATGACTGCTTTGAAACCTATTCTGCCCTTTCGAGAACGAGGAAAATCGAACCCTTCAGTCTACAATGATGTTATCGCGCCCCTCTGGCGGTGTTTGGTTTGGAGGAATAGCGCTGATTCCTTTGCATTTGAATTCTCTTTCCGCTCCCGGGCGATTGTCTGCATTGATAATCTCCTTAGATCTATATATTTATTCACGCCGGGGTCAAGAGAAATACAAGAACGCCATGGACACTTGCGCCGCAATGGTGAAATAGATAGATGTATATTAAGGCTCAAGTGTCAAGGAGTGGCTCAAGGAACGGAACGGAATATTAATTGTTCTGCGAAATCTTTCACTTCCCATCACGATTAATTTCGTTTGATCTATTCTGTCCACTCGAATCAGCTGCCTCCCTTATCACGGCGCATTATCTCTCACTTTCATACCTGGCACCGCCTTGAAAGGAAAGGAAGCCAAAGCATTTTCGCCCATTCTTCTATCCTTAATTGCCGTCAAATAGATTGCGACTTTTTACTTCTCTTCACTGGATTGAATACTTTGTTCATTATATGAGCAAAAGTTTGCGCATTTTTGTTCAAATCAGGGCGGAAAGATACGATTTTCTCAAGATGTCTTTTTAAAAAGTCTTTATTCCGGGGTTAGGGGGATAATCCAAGGGGGATGTGTTCCTGCCGGTGGACTGATGGGCCAGTCGATTAGGAGTTACACCCTGGCGTTCCAAGCGTTTTCTCCAGGGGATCTTTGTTCGCGGGCACCGCTACCAATTGCCCGACCCACGGAGGGATGGCGCCTTGGTTGGGCAGGGGCTACCACTGCCTTAAAGGTACATTCCGGGGCGCCGAGTATTGCAAACTGATATTAGACACGGTAGCTCCTTTAATTGAGCTTTACTCTCGTTTTACATCGAAATGGAATAATAGAGAATGCAGTTAACATTCAAAGGTAGAAACTAACATAGCTATAAAGCCACAATAACAAATTTTCTTCTTATTCGATAATTAGCTAATTCAAATTCTACCGTGTCTAATGTCAGTTTGCAATAGAAATCGGCGCCCCGGACTGTACCTTTAACAACCCGTCAGACCGCTTTATATGTGCAGTGATGGACGTCCGTTGTTTTTCAGTCGGCATAAGAGGTGTGAATGGATTTTCTTCCCATTTCTCTCACTGGGATACTAAGTAATGAAGTTGAGCTAGACACTGTCAAAATTAGAGCTGGCATTGTGACTCATTCGCGGATCGTTGCGCGGTCGCGAATCACGATCCACAATGAGTGATTCGAATCACTGATTATGAATCGCGAGCCGGGATTCACAGTTCAACACAGCTATAAAACAAATAGCGCATGGTTGAAATTTCGAAGATCTGAAATCAAATTTATGGTATTTTTTGTAAAGCAATGTAGTTTTTAAAGAATAGCACATAATTTAGTGCATTTGGGAAAGCAACCGACCGCTCGGCATCCTTGAAACAGTGAAGAGTTGGAGTGAATCCCGACTCCTTTCATTCCAACTCGCGATTCAGAATGGTCGTTCCAACTCGCGGTTCGCATTTTCATAGTCAAATGAAGGATTCGAATCAGTGATCCGGATCACTCGCGATCCACAATGCCTACTCTAGTCAAAATGTCTTTGTTGAGTTCTTATTTTCTAATGTTTGCCACCAACCTGAGTTACAATGCCCCTACGAAGGCTACATATTATCGTCCCCTTAAGCTGTCTCAAAGTAGCCGAACAGAAAACATGTGTTCTATGTGAGTGTAAGTGTGTGATCCTTCATAGCGAATGAACGTTCGACCTGTTAGCGGCTGTCTTTCATCCATCGCTCCAAAAGGCTCTGTATACATAGATGTGTTCTGTGCAGTGTAAGAGTTCGATTCTGGTCCTTATTATTGCGCGACACGAAAACTCTCGGCGGCATCCTAAAGAGACCTGATGGAATAGACGGGTTGGTCCGTAATACTTACGGTAGCTCCACCAGCGGTTACCTTTTAGCGCCTTCCACTTCTCGCTAAAAGGCCCACCGATTTGAATAGAAGTGTTATCCTTTGTGTAAGTGTAAGGATATGAGTTCCTCTTGTATTCCTCCTTGTCGGCCTCTTTCTTCCTTTCATCCTCTGCCTTCACATCCCATCATCTTTTTATCCATGGCCATTTGTAAGGGATCTGTTCGTGTCACAAACCCTTTTTTACTCTCTCACCCTCTGTCACATATAGGTTTCCTGTAATTTGTTAGTCCGGTAGATGTTTTGACTATTGTACCGTCGAAAAGGTGAAGGGTGAATCATTGTCTGGCTCTCATATTACTTTTGATTTCGTGATGATAATTACATTCTTTTCACTTGATGGGTGCAATGTTGTTCGAACTACCTGACGCGTTTTCTCATCTTAAATAATTGCGCCATTATGATTAAATGGACACTTGAACCGTTCTTTGATAATATCTATCCTTTTCACAATTACTGCGCATATCTTCATGGCGCTCTTGTCCTCCAGCCGTTTATTAGTCCATTCCGGCAATCCTGGTTTAAATCCCCTCAAGGTCGTGTTTTTGCAGCAATTCATATGCTCCGCGAGCATTTCCGCCCTCATTCCCAGACTCGTTCGGAATAAGCGAAGCCATATGGTGACGGAAACAAGGAAAACAGCTTTGGAGGACAATTTCATCCCCGAGGACCAATGCCCTTCGCAAGAGGGAATGGTTGGCATATATTTTTTTGACTACTGATTATGCTTTTCGTTTTATATTTTTTTTAAACGTTTGATTCTCTTGAACAGGAATTCTTTATCAAAGTATTTCTTAAAAAATGCTTTATGGTGTAGGTGAAACATAACAAATATCCATTCGACGCCAGTACATCTGAGGAAGATTTTGCATGTAATGAAACGGTGAGAATCGGGTGAAGGACAGGATAGCTATGTAGAATGGTGAAATTTTCAAGAAATGGTGAAATCATTTTCATCTTAGTCAATAATTATAAAAAATTCCAAGTAAATAACCAAAATTTCTTTAATATGATGAAGCCCCGATCAGATGACCCTCCTTCTCCTCCCATCTGTCGTCCTCCATTCCATCCTCTCCCTTCTTCATCGATCTGATCTTGAGAATCTACAGGGTGCGTGCAGGTGAGTGAGAAATATCTAACAGTTCGTCGAAGATATCTAGATTCCGGAATATTTAATATATTTAATAAAACACCCCACCTTTTTAGTGTAGAGGGAGAGTGTAGATGTATACCATATAGCGACTGGACATTTGCGCTGTATTTGTGAAATCACTCTTGGCATATCCATTGCTAAACGCATGCAGATAATTTCGTAGCAATGTGGCCTTATGGAGTAAATATTCATCTTGCCATTTCCCCCGTTCAGGCAATTACGAGGCCTCGCAGACAATTGGAGCGGCCAGCTAAGGAAGCGAAAGATCAACAGGATTACGATTGATTTGGTACTTCACTTTGGCTTCGAAGTTAAAGAAACTAATCTCGAACCATTTGAAATGGACTCTAAACGCTAACTTTCGTCTGATTAAACAGGAGTAATATAACTATTTTCCAACGACCCTGATGCACTTCAGATTTGTTGATATAGAAATGAAATTGCTTAAATATATGGGAGGAAACATACTCCGACCATTCCGTGTAAATGTTTCGTATGCACAATATAAGTCTTCATTATTATTTTTTTGATGCTTGCATTTATATTTGCAATAGTATTAAAGAAGCCGCACGAAGAGTCTACGAAGCGTTTCTAGCCGGGAAAATTAATAAGCATTTCCTCTGCGTCTCTACAAATCTGTTGATCTGTCTCGTCTCCCAGGATATTTATTCATCCGTATTGGCAAATCTTATCTCCAAAAACCATTTTTATTTCAGTCCGTGAGATCACGTGCCGTGCTGCGAGTGAAATGCCATGGAGAGCCCGTGTTTCGTCAAGCATTCCCGATCAAGAGAAAGAATACAGACAACGGAGAGGAAGTGAGGACATTTCACTTTAAAACTGTCGAACATTTTCTGGGAAATGTTATTCAAGAACCGATGTTTGTCAATCTCAAAGAATATATCCCCATTGTGAAACTTATGAGGGCTAGGTTATTGTCGCGTTCTTTGTTTGAGTTGACCTTAGTCAGATTCATGAAGTCAGTTGCCACCATTCACATCTCATAGAGAAAAAAGTTTTCTTCAGTCAACGTATTTCTTACGAAAGTTCTAACAAAACTAAGCGCACCTTACTGTTTACCTTAAAATTAGTTAAAGTCTTAATTGAAGACATCACCGTGGCTAATCGAATAGATAATAATTTTATGTGTAATATAATTTAGGATCTGGAAGAGAAAGTCACCGTCCTGACCGAAGGCCTCTTACGATTACTGAAGAAGATCGTAAGGAACGCCGAGATCAAGTGTATCGTGCTGAGTCATGTGAGGTTGTTTGATTACTATAGCACAGGAGAACCCAAGTCTGAACCATCCAAGTCTATTACGTGTAAGCTATTTGGCCGTCATGAAACATACTTTGTCACGAAAAATTCGTGTTTCTGACAATTTTTCAACGCAGGGGCTCGTTACAAAATGAGAACGACATCATGCACATATGCGATTTTCCTAATCATTCCTGCATATAGACCGCGAACAATAATTGAAGACTACTTTTTTCAGGCAAATCTCGACTGGGAAACGCACTCGGATTTTCTTCTTTTTCTATCCTCAATCAAAGCGAACAAATTCGTGATGGAACACTCGATATTGCGAGGGTTCACGTCTCCGAGGTGGGGCCATTATGAGAAGTTGTGTGAAATAAGAGAAATAATTGCATCACAATAGAGAAATTGACATTTTGCTGACAGTTCATGATGTAAATACATTTTATCTCCTTCTCTCCATTTTTTGGTCTTTCAAGCCTTTACTGTAGAAATCACTTGGTCGCTATATTTATCTTCCCTGTGAAACTTATGCGTGAACATATTGCATTTACTTTTTTCATTGGATTTGTTTTTCCAGCTTCCTCGCGCTATGTTTCGGCTCCGGCAACACTGCGCTGGATATCCAATTCTGTCGCTTCTCCAAGGAGGAACAAGTAAGTTGGTATCTAGATGAAATATGGATTGTCCATGTCAAAATAACATTTTCCCCCATGGCTGCTCATGGAATCTTTATGGATCGACTCCCCACCGTGCTAAGTATTATAGTTGCTCTCATTACTCAACAAATGAACGTTTATTCCATAAAAGTAACAACTATCATCTCTGATTTGCACTATCAATCGATATTCATTCTTCAGCTCTTCGACCGTGAATTCTTCAAAAAGGCTGCGGCACAACTCAAATACCTGGACCTTGACCAAATTGCAGTTTATTCCGATAATATTTACGATGTGAGTTTTTGGGGTGAAAGATAAGAGCACCATGAATGATTGCGCCATCATGGTGAAATTGCCAGATGCTCCATCATTCACGGCATTCCCACATCGCATTTCACCATTACAGCGCAAATATTTATAACGACAAAACAATCTCATATAATTTATAGGCTAATTTATATGCTACAAATGAACCATTACTCATTCTATTCTTTTAAGTTCTGCCTGAACCTCGACGTGGACGACGAAACAGTCGTCGACCTTCTGAAGATCGAGGACGTCAACCTCTTCTACGGCAGTAAAGTCACTTGTCACGGCGTCAATCGTATCATAAAGGTAAAATTATCTTTGATTCCACGAATGAATTTTTATGTCGGGAAAAATATATACTTTTATATAAAATTTCTATCTGTTCAAGTAGAAATTTGACAAGTTGATAATTTTATGGACAATCCACTAAAGTTATCATTCCAGACCCTTCGTTCCCCCAGACTCCCAAACTGCAATCTTCGCAATCTCCGACTTCATCTGTACGAAATCATCAATTATGACAGAATCTTGAGCAATCTTCCATTTCAACAAAAGAGAGATGAGTACCACTTCATCTCAGGAAATCAACGAAAAATGAAGATGAGATTAGAACCTTCCACACTCACTGTTGATATTTGGTTGGATTCAAAGATTGTTTAGCTCCTATACATAAACCTCTGAACAAGTCCCTACTGCTAATCGGCCATAGAACAAAGGAATGGGATGGATACATGTCGCCGTAGGAATTACATTCCTACGTTTCAATTGTGTTTCACACATGCTATTTACTCAATATCATTCGCGAAAATTCAATTCAAGTCTTTCATTGTTGTCTAAAAGGCACATAATACCAGTGAAATCATTACGTCCTTTTTTGGAAAATTTGGGCCGTAATAGTGCAATGGAATCTTGAGCAGTGGCATCATGGCGCACTGATCAAGTTCACCCTTATTCCATGACGCTCTTGCCTTACCGCCGGCGCAGATCACTTTCTCTGCCAGTAAGTCCCTTAGTCAGAGTGCCTTTCATCGCAGTCAGGGCTGGGACTTTCTTGTTTCTTGTTTCTTGAAATTTCTTGTTTTCTTGCACTTTTGCAAGAAAAATTTCTTGCAAAAAATTTCTTGCATTTTTGTCAAGAAATTGTCAAGAAATTTTTTGAATTTTTCACTGCAGAATTATTGAAAAAATAGGTGTCGAAATGACTTTTTGGGCAAAATGTTGGATTTTTCGCTCAAAATGAGTTTTTTGCCAAATTAACCAGTTGGACATCCGAAACTTGCACTCTAAATTAACCACAAGTAAAAAAGACAAATAAAAATTTTATATTTCTTCTATTAAACTGCTTAAAAAATTTCTTGATTTTCCTTGTTTTCTTGCACTTTTTCTTGCATCGTTTCTTGCTTTTCTTGCGGTGCAAGAATTCTTGCAATGAAAAAGTTTCTTGTCCCAGGCCTGATCGCAGTACAATGTTCAGCGGTGGGCAACTGTCGATCGCTGGAATTACATTGAATGATTGTGTCTCACATAATCCATTAAAGTAAAACAATTTATTTTCGAAACAATGAACCACTGCTGTGTGGCATTAAATAACAACATAATACCAATGAAATAGTCTTTGTATTTTTTGTTTCGATTAGTCTGTCAGTCGCTCAATAAGCGAGACATCAATCGCTCTTGTTATGTTTCATATCGTATCTCTCTTTCTCTCTACTACCGTCTTTGCAGCTTCGATTCATGGCGAATTTATGGAAAATTTAATTTTTACTGATATTATTTGCGGTCTTGTCCCATTTGACAAGAGAACAATTGTATGCGCAGGAGGGAGGGTAAGCCAATATAGGGCGAATGAGAGGAATGAGGCTAATAACGTTTTATTCACAAGACTCCCTCACTTTCTGCTCTATTAAGAGGTATTTGTAAATAACAATATAATCATAGTATGCGTTTAAATTCCTTATCAAAAAGCGATTGTTCAACCATGATAATTGCCGAGATATAGAGACTGTGAAACATAATCGAATTCGCAAAAAGCTGTCATTACGAATCTCCTTACTTATCAATCGAATAGGCCAATCCTCCCCCTTGAACCTCATCTATCCGCGAAAATCTCCATTCCCTCTCGTCTTTCGAGACAGTGGACACTCCGTTGTGAGATCTTATCGTGCCATTGAACCTCCGGGAGCTTTTTACTCATATTTTCAATATCAATTCATTTCTACTCTCAACTTTTTATCATAGATAATATCTTCGAGCATTAAATATTTTAAAAAAGATTCCCTACTAGTGCTAGCACGGATTTGCACCTTCTAAAACTCTCTTTGTGAATTTGCTTATTTATTAGCGTAGGTCGAATCGATGCCACATTGAAGATTTGTTCAAGCAACTTAATTTATGATTTCTTTGAAACTTATTCCGCTCTCTCGAGACGAGGACTCCCTTCACTGATTCTATCGCGCCCCACTGGCGGCGTTTGGTTTGAATAAATAGCGCGGATTCCTTTGCTTTCGCATTCACTTCCCGCCCCTGGGGCGATTGACAGCATTGATAATCTCCCTTAGGCCTATTTATACACTAGCGTCAGTGAAAGGATAACGACAGGAGTACCGTGGGCCTTTACGCCACAATGGTGTACTGGATTGATGCCCCCATTATCTCACGGCTCAAATGTTCATTTAATCTGTATGGCTCAATAACCCATAGCGCTCTTGCCTTTCACTTATCTACATATGAGATGCCGTTGTCCTATTCGCGCCTTTGAACGGCAAGGCAATATTCACGTCCTGTGATGACTCTGAAATGGCTCGGTGTTGTAGTGTTTTCGGTGACATTTCAAAGAAACCTCCATTACTTTTACTTTTAGTTTAAATTCTAGAAAAAACAGAGATGCGAATAACGTCCACATGTTCAATCGATTGCAGTAATTCTGGCGTTGAAACATATTCATTGAAGATAATAGCTGCCACTATTGTTTACGGCATTTCCACCGTTCTGGGCCTGTTATTCCATTAATCAGATCACCGTTCGCCGCAGAACAAAGGACAAGGATGGACAACTGTCGCCCACCAGAATTACACTGTATTTTTGTGTTTCATAACAGCAATTAATACGATTTCTTTTTTAACAATCAATCGACGAGCGTGTCCGGCTTTGAAAAAAATCCCATAAACAAATGAAAACCTTGTGACTTTACGTCCTTCCTTGTTTACAATTGCTCACTCAATCCCTCATTTAGTTAGGATCTCCATTAGCATTAGTGCTACGTTTTCCTTTTTCATCAAAACACAGATTGGCTGCACGATATGAATAATTGAGTGGAGATTTTAAGCTGCTGATATGCGTTTTCTCCGCAAGAGAACTTAGATCGAACGATTTATTGGGAAAGACAACTGTCGTCCTTAATATTCCGCGCACACTCGGATCCACTATGCTGAACACACTCTACTCAAGAGCCTGGTCAACTTTGCAGCGATCCTCTCGGGCGTAATGTGTATAGTAAAGCATTAAATATCTAGGTCACATTCATTTAGATGAATATGACTCGTATATTGTAAGACATATTCATACATATCAAGAAAAACCGCTCTTACTGTTTCCAAATGATGCGTGTAGTTCGTTATTCGTGTCGAAAGGTATTCTAAAAGATCATATCAAATTACTTTTATTAGGCTTCCATAATAGCAAAACATAATACACTTATGGCATCTCTCCCTATTCTCGGTCTGTCAATTCTCAAAGCCTTTTGACCCCAGAACAGTGGACTAGCAGTACAAGCAGTGTGGGCACTTATAGGAACCTGCTGCGTATAAGGCGATGGTCGAATCAGATATGTTTCATACAGTTTATATATTTTCGCAAAAGCATTCAATCAATGCTGAGACGAAGATAAAATTGTTATAAATATGTATTCATACATACGTAGGCATTTGTTTTCTAGGCTACGGCATACCGCACAAATTGCACCATTCCCATTAACCCCTCCCCCTTCACCCGTCTAATCTGTCATGTTCCACCCAATTTGCAAGAGGCATGCATAATCCTCATCAATCGAGAGATGGCAGAGGGGAGATATGGTGTCTTGGGGTGAAAGACAAGTGCGCCATGGATATTTGCGTCATTGTGGTGAAATGGACAATACGCCTTCGTTCTCGTCACAGTCATGTCACATCCGTGCATTTCACCCGAACGGCGCAATCGTCAAAGGCGCACTTGTCTTTCATCTGTTTCTTGACTGTCTGGACACATCCCCTTCATTCGGAGCATTGTCGTGGAATCTTCCTATAATACTCCTCATTCTTCCCCTCATGAGACAATTGTGAGTGTCTGTACTCAATGGGGAGGAAATAGAGCCCACAGGAATCTTTCTCTTTTCGGATTTCCTTTGTAACACATGTGCTTTTATCGTCTCTCAATTTCTACCATTGGTCAACCGTGATAATTATTGAGATATACAGACAGTGAAACACAATTGACTGCGCGTACAAACTATCAATGCTAATGCCCTTACTTAGTACTCGAATATCGTATCTTCGTCGCTTGACCCTCATCTATTAGGTTGTTGCATAAGTCTTGTCACATTGGTTCATTAGGTGGTGTTTGCTAGCGAGGAACTCGTTTTAGGTATGGTCACCTATGTCATCATGGACTATG
>JACMIF010004853.1:0-11613 GCA_014805445.1 Diplogasteroides magnus | reverse complement strand
ATCGTTATTATCGGACTTTTCGATGTTTATATCTTTACAGCGGAGCGAGATGTGGCAACCAAACATATATGGTTGCAGTGCATAAATGTACTTATGCATCCTCCATAAATATCGAGACTTCAAAACGGGTTTGAATTTTTGGTTCCAGATCTGGTCACTTCTTACCTGGAAACTCTGGTAAACTGTAAGCTATTCGGCCTGGTTTTTAACCGCTACAGTCGACAACGCAAAGAGTATTCATTTTTGGCCGAAATGAATGCAAAAATCATCTAAAATTACATGTAGTTACCTGTAAAGATATATCAAACTATTTGAAACGAAGCCAGCAATAATGATTAGGTGCTACAAATGTTTTTGAAGTAAGGTTCTACGGCAAAAATAAGTCAAAAAGATCAATTAATGGGCGGCCATTTGGGCGTACTCGCACGGTGTAACCGAATTATATATTGATTAGCCGAAAGATTCGAGCGATCTAATCAAATTGCTAGCTTATTATGATTATGGAACGGCTATGATTATGGAACGGCTTTGCCAATGACGCTAACATGTTTATTGTTTTCTAATGCGATGATCGTTTAGATCCGGGCTCAATTCCGCAGGCGACAGACTGGCAAGTGCCCACGCTTGCTGCTCCGTCAAGCAGCCTTCATTATTCACTTCGAAACGAATCAGGTGTGCATTTTTAGCCGTTCCATAATCATAATACGCCAGCAATTTGATTAGAAATCGCTCGAATCTTTCGGCTAATCAATCGATAATTCGGTTACACCGTGCGAGTACGCCCAAATGGCCGCCCATTAATTGATCTTTTTGACTTATTTTTGCCGTAGAACCTTACTTCAAAGACATTTGTAGCACCTAATCATTATTGCTGGCTTCGTTTCAAATAGTTTGATAGATCTTTACAGATAATTACATGTAATTTTAGATGATTTTTGCATTCATTTCGGCCAAAAATGAATACTCTTTGCGTTGTCGACTGTAGCGGTTAAAAACCAGGCCGAATAGCTTACAGTTTATTCTGTTATTATTTATTTTCTTTGTCAGGTGACCACAATTTTCGTTGTCCTTGCGTGGTCACTCTGCCCTCAACAACGCGAGCGGCGCCCTCAACGTCGAATGCCCTCAACTCCTTCCAAGTGAGCTCTCAAATTGAATGAACTTTTGATCAGCGAGATTGTTCAGGATGATTTAGTGCCTCCGCTTAATCCTCCTACACTTTCGTCCTCGTTGACCTCTCAACCTCACACATTGACAAGTGGCTACCAAATTCGTAACGACTGGAGCATACCTCGGACTCATTCAAGTATGGTTCTTGTCCTAGACTTGATGTCACTTTGATAGGTGCTGACCACTTTCTGGCGCCCTCAACAACTGAACCATCGACCTCGGGACACCCCTCTCATTCAACGCAACGAGTTCTGCTTCACGGTGCATGAACAGCTTCAGGTATGATTGAGGTTGCGATACTTTAGCGTAGTAGTAGCATTGCAGTCAACAAGCGTGACCTCGCTGGGGATGAATCGTACAGCTATTCGTCCTCAACACTTCAGTTCTCTGTAAGTCTCTAGTATCTTGCTGCGTTTTGCTTCTCTTATAATTAAAACCCTTCCTATATTTGCTTTTGCAGTTCACTCTGTCTTGGAGACAAGAAAGAACATTCATCGCTGTTCGTCGCCCTCACAGCCCTCATCATGGAGGTACAAGAGCTGCAACGGACCCTCTACTCATGTCCTCAAGACCCTCTTCAAGAAGGGAGCCAAGGTTTTGCACTCACCCCTCCCCCCACCTTGTAGCTAGAGCTTTTTTTGAGCATAGGCTTATCTACGTAGTTGTAAATAGAATAGCTGACCTCATATTATGAACTCATTGCTTCCACCAGTCCTCATTTTCCACGCACTTGTTAGTGTATTGTAATCTATGGGTTTCTTTGGTTCTTTTATTTCGTCTAATGTTCGTTTTTTGATGTGATATTCACTGTTTACTTGAAAGCAAATAAAGTTAATAGATGTATTCTTTATCTGTCTATGTGTGTACACTACATTCTCATTCGTATGGTCCTCGGTTGGCTTTCTTTCGTCGTTCTCAATCACTCATTGTTATCCGCATTACACGGCCAGGCTACCGGTATTTTGAGGGACGGAAAATATGGTCAGGGAGCCATTTGGGCAGCCTGGCTGCCAAGATAGGTAGAGCGGCAGCCGGGAATGACACAGCACCACTCCGGCAGCCTGGGTTCCAAAATTGATAGTCTGACAGCCGGGAATGACACAGCGCCGTTTGGGCAGCCCACCAGCCAGGCTGCCATAAATCCAGGAATGAATCTAGACACTTTTGCCCAAAATTATCTGAAGGTCTCTTATATGTTCTCGAACATTCCGGTGGCTGATCATGCCAAAAATGATGAGGTTCCAGAAAAGCGATGTCCGATGACACCAGGTTTTCCCGACCGGAAGCGATAGATGTCAAAACATTTTTTTCTTGGCGACGCATGTCTCGAAATAATTGTGCAAAAGATGTTTGTAATCGGCGGGATTGGAACCAGCTCAATTCGGATGAATCCGGCTGCTAGCATTTTGCAAATACATTAATGAAGCCCTACTCAGATTTCATTTAAGCGGTCAGGGATGTAGTGTAGATTGTGTCCAAAGGTATCACATGTCAAAAACCTGCAATTTTTCCCAGTTACTCGAGATATTTAAGGGGAAGCGCTGTCCAACTCTTTTGCGACATTTCTCTCACATAAATTGTTAGATCTGGACATTTTAAAAGTTTGAAAAATTGATCCTTGATCTTTGAACGTTGACCTAAAATTACGAAATCTCGGCTGGAGTATATCTCACCCCTCGGGATATTTCCCTGGAAGTTTCAGACATGGGAAAAATATTTAAATGTGTGAGGCACTCCCAACTCCGGTCTTACATAAACTGTTTGACTTTTAAATCAACAGTGTGCCACATTGTAAGGCATAAGCTGCATTTTGCCAATATCATCCCAATGCATTCCACTATCGTGTTCAAGTCGCGGTTTTTGTCGGACAAGTCAAATTTTTGAAAGATTCGACTGATAATTGTGCCTTTCTCAACCCTTGCAGAGTTCACTGTGTTCATGAGACTACAGATATAAATTGCAAACACGATGGCTCGTTTCAGCCAAATACAGTCTAGGCCATCCCTATTGAATCAATTTATAATTGGTTTTACGTTTTTCATCAAGACAGGAAAGACAGGGAAAAACGATAATATATTACGAGTATGCCATTGGCATCCAACACAAATGAACTATTCTTTAAGAAAAGATAAAGGCCTACTGATATGGAGGAATTTTACGAGGACATAATTATTGCACATAATAAAAGAAAACATTCGGGCACAGGAACAATGCAAATAGATTCAGGGAGAACGATAAATGAAATATTTGATGATTCCTGGAAGGGAAAGTGCAACAGGAAGAAAGTAAAGGGTAAATACAGGAAGGAGAATTCCAAACTTCTGTTCTGAAGGGAAATATAGACGGGAAAGAAGAGAATAGTCAGAAAGTGCCATCTGAATGTCAAGTACGGAATGAAGAGAACAAGAAATGAATAACCTCTGATTGTTGACGAGATGATTTGAGATGAGGAAGTGAAGAAGAATTGGAATGTTGAAGACCATAATGAAGAGATGAAAGAGAAGAAAAGACTAAAGAAGAGAGATGATCCGAAAACTGAAATGAATGAATAAGAATAGAAATAAAAGAATGAACTGACCATCATATTGTCTACTTCATTCATTAGTCTGTCAAGGGCAATCAAAGAATGATATGAACGGAATGAATTGTCTACTATTGAACGAATACCAAAACGAGTCAATTCCCATTGTGATAGAGGGGAAGGATAACGACTGAATGATATACATTGAATGAGTTCAAGTAGAGTTCAACCTCCATCCACTTGGAAGATCATCATCCACTCCTAATAAGAGTCGAAGTATTCCAATTGAATCTCTTGCTGCTCTATCTCCATTCACAATAACTCCTCCCCATTGTGCAACTCCAACACCAAATGGCGAATCCTCGCCCTTAATCAATACAATTATGGGGCAATGACAGCAACGTCATGGACAATAGCGTCATAATGGTCAAATGGACAGATATGCCATCATTCTCGGCATTCAGATGGGACATCTGTCAATTTCACCGATATGGCGCAAATGTTCATGGCGCTTCTGTCTTTCATCTTCCAATGACACTGAAAGGGAGAGAAACGTACTTCACTGTCCACAATGAAAACATTTTGAATGGAGTTGATGACAACTATTTTGAGTGTGGGATGAAGAGATTGAGTATCAGTCAAATGCTGATCCACCTTAACTTTCTTGTTTAGACAACATTTGAATATGATGTGACCTCTTTGAGTAAAAGATGCAAGTTTGCATTGTTGAGTATCTTTCTATCTTGTACATCCACCTCTAACAACGACTCCATCTACAAATATACTCGCATTTCATTTGAATCATTGTCAAATGAGTACATTGAGATCGAAGAGTCGTTGTATGGATAAATGGATGTCGACCACTTGACTTAATCTTCTTGAAAACTCCTTTATGGCAGAAATGATGCATGTTCCCTTCACTTCCTCATTCTTCTCTTCTCCAATCAATACAATCTTGACATTGTACACATTTGAAATGGCTTGTGAGTCCCAAACAAGTCTCTTCTCAAGTCAATGACATCATACAGATAAGAGGTATACTGTAACCTGTTGTTGTTGTGGTAGTGCGGCCACTTGCCATGACTGTAGTCTCTCCCTTGCATCTCTTTTCGCTATCACTTCAATATGATTCAATCCAACCATAACCTCAACACAAATCTTAGTTATCTTCTCAGATGAAGATATCTCTCACATGAGTGACTAAATGATTGATTCTCGATTCAATCTTTGCCTCGTCCTCTTCCTGTCTTATCTTAATGCAAAATTGTCACATGAATAAAAAAAGCCTTAGATTGATACCTGAACAAGTGCCCAATTGCCTTTTGTTAGAAAGACAGAAGTGGCAGAGAACTCCGTCCATTGATCAGAAGAAACAAGGGCCACATTCAGTTGAAGTGAAGAGTGGGTACCACTATCAGATAGAATAGAGGAAATCGATCTAAATCAACAATAAGTATGTAATAACCTCACCACATACCGTAATCCTTGTCGTTCTACTTGCCAATGAATATGGAGAGTATTGGGAGTAGAAAGACTTGACAGATATTCCGTCAATCGTGCGGCCATTTTCTCCTCCATTCCAATAAGATCAGAAGAAGAAACAGCGAGAGACACGTGGATATGAAGGGGGACCACTTAAAAAGTACTTTGTTAATGGTACAATTAAGGGGTTGACCTGTTTGATTGGGAAGAGAAGGAAAAGGAGCTCTGTATGTAGAAGTAGTAAGTGAATACACATACAGTCCCACTATTACAATGAGAACAAATGTACACATTGAATTGAATACTTTCCATCGATATTCATCCCTAACATATGTATTGTATGCTGCCTCAAAGAGAGCAAATCAGTTTTCATATACAACATATTACGTACAGTTCTGCATTTCTTCAATTCTTCAATTCTCATGGGCTTCGCTGTTTTGTTCCAACCCAAATATGTTCTCAGACTTTCCATCTCTACTTTTCAACCAAACAATAAGAGATTCGAGACTCTGAATGGTAAAATGAACTAGAATATCGCGAAAAGACTAACAGTAAATGATTGGCAGGGAAGAATAAATAGGATGATAGAAGAGATGAAGGAAACAAGGATCACGATAGATCCAACCATTCACTCACACACTCAATACACCTTAAAAAGTCATTAAAAGTTAGGAATATTCGAAATGATGTTGTTAGAAACAGATCCTCTGACTAGTGACACCAGTTGGCTCACTAACTCCATTCTTTTGTTCTAGTTATTTGCGAGCTGTTGTCTCTCTTCGTTGATAGACAACGGCTCGGAATCAATTGGAGAAAAAAGAATAATGGGCTTCATGAACCGACTCCAGGTCTCTACTTCTCACAGTCAAGCGCCCTCTAAAACGTCTTTAGCACCCAATGCTGCATATTTTATTCCTGACTAATCTTCTCGTGCTGAGCTGTGTATTTCGTTTTTCGGTTACGTACGTATTGGCATGAAATATTTACATTTGAAAGTGAAGATACAAAACACTCGGTCACCACTGGCACCAACTTGGCGGGAATTTCTCTCAAGTCGGGATACATACAGCAAATGAGCAACTTTCATGCCAACAAAAGCACATGAGTACTAGAAACAGTCAAATTAGTCAGCACAGGCCACAAAAACCGTGATGATAGGGTCGATTCCATCTTACAGAAGATCCGTGTTAGGTAATATTTTTAGTGATTGAAGTCACACATTTTTAAAACGTTAGCGCAAAAAACGTAAAATAGTTTATAAACGTACAGCAAGTCATATGAATATGGAAGGAAAGGCAAGTGAGATTAGAAGAAAACTCGATGGAAAACGAGATTACGACGTCTTGAGTGAGAAAACAATTCAAATACATAATAAATGGAATTCCTATATGCGCAGAATCAATTTTTCATATTTAGAATAACATAGTTTGGATGAACACATATATACAGTCACCCGCAATCACAATGCCACTATCAAGGGCACTCTCAATGTTTCATTATGTAAAGTTTTGAATGTATTGATCTTCTTTTTAATGAATCAGATAGTGGAAAGTGGTATATATTTATGAATTGAGCCATTTTGCTTTCTGTGCAAGGATATCACTCTTGAGATTCTGGGCGAAGCAAATTCCAAGCATCTGAAAGTAATGAAAGTAATCCAAGTGAATGGCCATCATTGTCACCTGAACAACTGCAATTGCAATAGTGGCCACTCCAACATACAGAACATTCTTGTTCACCAATTCCTGTATTCTTGTCATACATCCTTCGACATGAATCCTCTTTAGATACTCTTCTCCTCTCTTAAAAGAACCATAACACCATCAACATCTCATGTTCACATCTTTCTTCTTCGTGCAATCTTTAGGAGACATCTTCTGTAAGAGTGGACCTCCCAAGCAAAACCCTTGCACAGTTTCTCAACTTTTGGTCTCCAAATGGGCTGAAAACCTGGTTTTAGGGTAAATAGACTCCGTAGATCACGAATCTGAGGTCCGTTTGACATGAAAAAATTTCGCTGCCTCAGAGCATGAACAAAATCCGAAAATTCGTCAAAAATTGGAAAAAAATTCGATCAGTACAATCGATGCGGCATTCCAATTATGGTCCCTATGACACATAATGATATAAATATGAGACCTGTAGCTTCATTTTTAGCCCAATAAAATTTTTTCAAACGGCTGTCGTGTAAAATTTTTGCTCTAACATCAACGAGATTCCATAATTTTTGGAATCTACATACATGATTACCCCATATGTGTCAAAATCAGCCAAATCGGAGATGACAATTTTGCTCCACAGTAGTGAGATTTTGCTCATTTCGTGGACAGTCGTTTTTTCGCGCGCGCTCCCCTCCCTACCATCCCTCTCCCTACCCTCTCTCTCCCTACGCTTGTCAATGCAAGCTTGTCGTAAGATGACGATACAGACATCACTCATTTAGGAATTCTTAAAGTGAGAACCAAGCTTCACTGAGGTACATGCATGGCGATAATGGACAGTACTGCAGTAGTATACTGCATATGATTTATGCCAGCTTCACTGGTATAGGTAGAAAAAAATGGGCGGCTTTTTAAATGAGTGATGTCTGTATCGCCATCTTACGACATGCCTGTTTTGAAAATTCATAACAAAGGATCCAAGCATCATAGCCTGTTGCTGTTGATGTCAGTCCGTAATACAACTTTTACTCATTGCATCACCAGAATATGAGAAGCTTGCATTGACAAGCGTAGGGAGAGGGAGGGTAGGGAGAGGGATGGTAGGGAGGGGAGCGCGCGCGAAAAAACGACTGTCCACGAAATGAGCAAAATCTCACTACTGTGGAGCAAAATTGTCATCTCCGATTTGTCTGATTTTGACATATATGGGGTAATCATGTACGTAGATTCCAAAAATGATGGAATCTCGTTGATGTTAGTGCAAAAATTTTACACGACAGCCGTTTGAAAATTTTAATGGGCTCAAAATGAAGCTACAGGTCTCATATTTATATCATTGTGTCATAGGGACCAGAATTGGAATGCCGCTTCGATTGTACTGATCGAATTTTTTTCCAATTTTTGACGAATTTTCGGATTTTGTTCATGCCCTGAGGCAGCGAAATTTTTTCATGTCAAACGGACCTCAAATTCGTGATCTACGGAGTCGATTTACCCTAAAACCAAGTTTTCAGCCCATTTGGAGACCAAAAGTTAAGAAACTGTGCAAAGGGGTGGTCCACCCTTACAGAAGATGTCTGTTAGCATGATAAACTCATTTACACATATTGTCCAAAATCGCTAGTATTCGAAATACAGAGCCTCAAAGTACATCTAACTCCAGGCTACGACGTTTATCGGTTGCTAGAAAACGTAGCCAGTGCTGCAAGCACTCTTTGAGGCGCTGTATCTTCCAATTCGAGCGATTTTTGACAATGCATGTAAAAGATGTTTTGTGTTTACTTTTGCGCTTTTTCATATAATAATGAGCTAGACATAAATTTTTAATGGTCTTTTTAAATGATTCTTTTAAATTATACAAATATATACACACCAGTCTTGTCATTTGTCCACAAGCCAGATTTGTCAATCCATCAGAAGAGAATCTATACTCTCTAGTACAACAAGAGAATGGAACACCTCCGGCTTCAGGAGAAGAAAACTGAACAAGTCATCAATCCTCTACTATCCAATCAATACTCATTAGTCATACTGTATAGTATATTCAATCATCAAATCTTACCGATGATGCTGATTGGGCGAAATAAACATTCCTATCCCAGTCATTAGGATTAGTCACTCCACAACATCCCCAATCAGACTGAAACAATTCATATCTCATAACCAATACAAAGTTGTAACCTGAACAGAATCAATGATTGTCTGTAGATCGGGATCGTCCCGATATCTCTCGATCATCTTATCCAACAACTTAATTCATTCATCTCATTCCATCCATTTCATTCATTAACTTACATTAGTTACAATGTTGTAGAAGTCATCCTTAGCGACATACAAGTATACAGCAAGGGCACATTCCACCAATAGAAGAAGACCAAGAAGAGTAGCATAAAAGGTGAGAAGAGTAGTATTCTCACGAAGAGATCCAACACATCCAGTGAATCCTAGTATATACTCTCATTCTGTACAAATTAAAGACTTACCTATCACAAATGTCACCAGACCGACTACGATAAGTACAATGGAAGGATCGAGATAAAGACTTGACTGAAACAAAAGAGATATCATCATCTCTCACCATATACACAATGCTCTACATGTTTCATGTCCCGATGACGTTCCCCGGGTCAAACTAGTAGACAAAAACAGTCGAACAGAGCCGTAACCACGTTTAAGCGCATGTCTCTCGAGTGCAAAATTTGATCTGTAGGGACAGTTCTGCTAAATTCTTTTTGGAATTGCGGTGATTATGTGTGTTATCGCTCAAATTTTGCGAGCAGCCTGGTCTAGGACATAAAAATGGGCAGATCCATGTGCAAAAAGGTACGCCAGTTATATGCAAAATAAGCTGTATGTGGTGAATGGATTTTAACGATCCTCACCCCAAATGTTCCCGAAGCTTGACTCAATTGCGAAAAGAGACTTGTTTTCTCGAGCTAAAATTTGTGTAATAGATTATATAAAAAAAGGTAGAATTTGCTTACCTGTGCCCACACTCCAACTCCAAGCAACGCAAATCCAAGAATGAAGAAGAAGACATTGAACGTGAAAATGGAGTACTTGACACAGCAGTTTACTTCAGTACCTCCATGACCAGCTTGATATCGAACAGTCTGAACAATCTATTCTCACCTTCATTTTCTTCATCATCCATCATTCAAATAAAGTGACCGTTTCAGACGGGAACACTACCAGGAATGAACACCCCTTTGTAAACCATTCTTTGCATATTTATATGAAGGCGACCGGCGCACAGCCTGTCAAACAGTAGGGTTTGTGTTGGGAAATTCATTCCCTTTAACGTCATTCCGCGCCGGCCGGCGGTGCTACGAAATTGGAATCGATTTTGTGCAAAAAGCAGAACTTTGGACTAGGTACATGATAAAATTAGAGGAGCAGAGGAAAAATAACCCATTTCTAAACATATCTACGGCGGACATCTAAAAATAATAATTTGCATTGCCGACTGTACACCGATCGATCGTTAGAGTCTGAATCACTGTTACTCGTTGAGGAATAAATATATTCTATGAAGAGATAGGACAGTTTAGTTTTAACAAGTCCATTCACAATAAAATTTTCTACAAGATAGATCAATTTATCTTTCTATCACAAATATCACTGTGATTCTCGTAAGTCACAGTGACTCACACTCTAACGATCCCATTACCGACCGTTGTACGAAGCTTCACATCAGTTGTGGTTTCCAATTGAGTCGCTTAACGGAATTTACCTAATTTCAAATTGTTTTGGAAGGAAGGAAATTTAAAACAGACAAAAAATTCGTCAAAGCGTGTACATGCTTTCCTAAGCGTCAAACCGGAACAATGGCTCATAGTTTTGGTTAGCTCACCCAGTAAGTGAAACAGAACAAGGGCATAGGTTAGAATGTGGTTTTTTTTAAAAGAGCACCGTTTAAAAAATTTCGTTGGCCACCAAATAATGAAAATTAAGAGGAAGATAAAAAAAATTGATACAGAATGTCGATGACTTCGTGATGCACTCGTTGCTTGTCGTTGCCTCGGTCGATGTCGGGCCCCTCCACTATGCATCCCAGCAGCCATATTATCGTTGTTTCTTAAAAGCTCCCTGACGTCCTCAGCCACTTTGACACCTTCAAGTAATAAATTAAAGAAGAAACAACAGTGTTTGCTCTTTTTCAAATTATGAGGGACCAACTTTGAAATTACAATAACTCGGCGTTACTAGTCTACAAGGCCGCAAAACGTCTCGCAAGGTGCAGGGGGGCTTTCGACAGTTTCCGAGGTGGATGTTCGATGGAGGGATACTTTAGTAAATCTCTGAGAATTTCATCTGTCGAGAGCCTCCCGCATGCTTGCAGGATGGCCTGCATGAATAACAACTTGAAGAGTACCAAGACAACTCGCTTAAACAGTAAACGGTAAAATGATTGCTAGCACACACAGCCGTGCACGGCCAGACGGGCACGTCTGACCATGGTCGACCATGGCGATCGCGCATCCAAAAAGTTTCACCCGCGGTTTACAGTATCCGTGTCAATCTGATCGCTAACTGACTGATGAACCGATCACCAACTGACTTATGAACGAAACCTGCATTTTAGGTACATTCATTCATACGGTCGATTGAAACGATAATTCTTTTTACCTTTATCAATGTACTCGCAGCCTCCGATATGTCCCCCTAGTAGGGTAAGAGCCCATGAAATGGGCGCTTGGCTGAGCAGTAGGGGAAAACCCGAAAGTGCAGTGCTCGCAAACCGCAGAAAACCGTACACCAAAATTGCCTTTTTTGTAA
>JACMIF010004851.1:0-11615 GCA_014805445.1 Diplogasteroides magnus | reverse complement strand
ACGTCATCAGAGAGAATGACGTCACGTGACTCATATGTTAAGTAGGGGCAGACTCATAGTCCATGATGACATAGGTGACCATACCTAAAGCGAGTTCCTGGCTAGCGAACACCACCTAATGAACCAATGTGACAAGACTTATGCAACAACCTAATAGATACTGACCAGGCTTGAGGTCCATGTCCTTGAATTTCTCTTTGAAGTCTTCCACTGGACACGCCTCTGTTTTCTTCTCCACGGCTGAAGGGAAAACGGGTCCAAGTAATTTGTACTCACTAGTTGTATTCAGTATTGCTTCAAATTTCATCAAGGAGAAAATGGACGCTAAGATTAAGGACGGGATTCATCGAACAAAGTTACTGCGAAATTCCACTAATGAGATGCAACTAACGTTTAGGAGATGCAGCCTTAGGCGAGAGAGTCGCAGAAGGTTTTGCCGTCGTCAACGTCTTCTGAAGTGCATAGTTGACGAATCAGTTGACTTCTTATACTCACCTCAGTGACTTTATTAACAACCGGCGTGAGTTCCTTGGTTGGGGAGTTGACGGGAGTACGATCGTCAATCTGAATATGTTTCACACTTGTTATAAAATTGATTCATGAATATTCCTATTATAATTTTTCTAATTGCTAAAAGGTCCATATCTCATTCGTCAATCTCCTCTAAGCTTTTGTCTCTCACTCGGCCCAGTGCAAGCGTAAGTGTTTTTGAAGAATACACAAAAAAGTCAAAAACCAACAACGCTCAGTTCCTGCTTAGAAGTCTTCTTCGGAAGGAAATCGAGTTCCTCTGGACTCTCTTCCTGAAATCAATAAGTTTCATAGCTCGAAAAAGGACTATTTCTCGTTAATAATGAAGCGACAGAATTCTACTTCCGAGGCACATTCATAAAAATACGTTATTTGATACAGTAACTAGTCCAAATTTGTTTGTTTACAAAGCCCATTTCAATATCAAAAGATCATAGATAGTAGTTGACCTCTGTTTCCTCTTCTGCTTCTGAGTGGGAGATGAACTTGCGTGGGGAAGTGTAGGAAATCTTCTTTTCTGAAAGAAATACGTTTCTCGAATAATATTTACCGAAGATGGATTGCCTAGAATCGCCATTTTACATTCATATCAGACAGCGAAGCATCCTGTCAACAGAGAGACTTTATTGTGCAGATTGCATTCTACGTATTGCTTAGCTTGTGAACTTACGCATACAAAGGTTTTCTTAGTTCTTTAACGCCGTCTTACAAAGCTATGCAATAAATGCATGAACTCACTTGGTTCCTCGTCAATGGATGAATTGGATGATATCGATGCATCCCTCACGTATCGATTGTACAGTGTCTGGAACGTCCGTTCAACGTCGTTGCTCGTCTTCTGAAAAAGCAGATGACAAATTTTCATTTTTTTCAAAATATTTTATCAAGTGGTTCTGATGACAAACAGATATATTATTTTTATTTGTCTACCTTGTGTTACCCGGACTGAGCTGCATTGAGCTTGCGCCACTAAATGTTTGCTTTGAAACATACCCGAGTGGGCGATACAGCCCTGACGGGAGTGCTTCTCTCGAATCGAGACACGGAACGGTAGTCTCTGTCCCTCCTCGCGGCCGATCGAGTGGTATCCTCGGATGAAAACCTGGGATACGGTAGCTGTTTGCGAACACGGGATGTATACAAATACAAAAGTAATACAAATTTCAGAAAAAATAAGACCAACATATACGTTTCAACGAAGGTTAAAATATCTTCTTCTTGGGAAAACCAAAGTTTCAGGTGGCCCTGTATTGGTTTGTGATATTGATGAAAAGTGATATAATGATGATATTGATAAAAAGTAGTACCCGGGAGTCTTGGACCGATAATCGAAGCGGACTCGAGGCGAGGTATACGAAGACGTTGCAGTTGCTGAATTGTACGTAGATGGAGAAGTGTAAGGAGGACGAGAAGAGTATCTGCAATGGAAAGTTATGACACTAATTCTTATTTCGTGAACGGTCATGTCTAATGATCGGGAGAAAAATCCACGCGTTCTTTCCTACGGAACAATGACTAACAGTCAACAAATCGTCCATCTAGATGCGAGGAAAGAACTATTCCGAAAGAAGATAACTCACGAGCTCGCAGAATATCCTGTGCCTACTCCCGAGCGATAGCTGCTACCGTAATCCCTCGCAGTAGACGACGATGAAGTACCGTAGTCCCTCGCGGTTGAGGACGATGAAGTACCGTAGTCCCTCGCGGAGGAGGACGAAATACCGTAATCCTTGGTACCGTAATCCCTCGTGGTGGATGATGATGTGCCATAATCCCTGGCACTAGATGAGGAAGTACCGTAATCCCTTGCAGAGGTGAATGTGCGCGATGGAGTTTCGCGTGATGCTGAAATCCTTTCCATAATAATCTTTCAGTGCAATAAAATCAAAATATCTATGTTTCAGCAAACATGAAATCAATTTTGTATTTCAGCAATTCCATTCCACTCAAGGAGAATGAAAACGACACATAACGTGTGAATTGCGGTTGGCAGAATGGGTTATGTTTCACAGAAGATCATATCTTCAAACTTATGGTAATATTGAAACATATGAGAAAAGCAGTCAACCTGCCAACCATAGCGTGAATAGTGAATTTTCACTGATCACTACGGTACGGAAAGCAAGCAGAAGGGCATTTTTCTGTCGTCTAATTCCCTCGGAGCGACTGTCCATTAGATAAGTGAGACAACCGCCCGATTGAATTAAACGACATAATAGTGTACTTCCATACCCTACTGATTACCTGAAGCTCTGGATGAGTAGGATGAAGTGGAGGGATTGGCGTAGCTTCTGCTCATAGACGATGGATAGGCAGGCGGTCGATGGGAGAGGGATGACGTCATCGATGTGGAAAGTCGATCAGTACTGCCGAATCTGCAATCATCGGGATTTTTTGTTAAAAAAATATATATATAAAAAATTCGAATTGAGACACTGCAGATAAGCACACACTCTAATAATTGTGTACTAAACTGCAATATCCAGTAGGAACGAAAGCAGCAGATTCGGTCAACATTGACTCCCATGGCTCATGGCCCATGAGAAAGGAATAGAGAAAATAGCAATACTCGGAATATCATACCTCGTTGTATATGGTCGAGCGGGCGCGTAGTCATGATGCATTGAATTTGACATGCCGCTGCCTGAAAGATTTTCGAATTTGTATCTATTGTTCCCCCACATTTCTCACAAATTAAAACTTCTCGGCTATTAAGGTTACTCAAGCTGTGAAACATATAAACAAGCAGTAAATCGTGCAGTTTTAGTAAACTTACTTTTGCCGTAATTACTCGAGTATCCTCCTCCACTGCCGATTCCAGACGACTTGTATGATGAGGACGAAGAAGAAGTGGAGAATGGGTCGTACGAGGATGCACGGGCAAAACGAGAGGTTCCAGAGGTGGACTGCAATTGAGGGAATGAACAAGGTTTCAAATGTCTCTTTCCACCTAGGAGTTCTAAATCAGTTGCATAATGCATTCATTATTCGTCATATGTTGTTTCTACGCTGAATGACAACAGTTCCGAGTGGATTAGACGAAAGAGAAATGCACTTTACTACCGATTTATAAGCCCATTTCTCCATCATTTCTTTGTTTGTTATCTCATTCGCTGATCATTCGAATTCTTGCTGAACGTAAGCGGTTCCATAACAATTTAGCCAACTCAAGCAATTTCGGCACAATCGTCCGTCATTCTCGCTTGAATATCACTGTTGAGAACCAACAGCACATGATACAGGAAAGCAAGTTATTGGGGCTCAGAATTGTCTCCAGATCGATTTCCACGCTTGTTTCTTCACAGATCAGATGTGATTGGCGCAGGCCTGGCATGTGGGCAAGAGATCGTGTGAGAGGAGGAGAGGCAGAGAAAGAAAGAACGGGCGAGAGAGTACGTGCGGGGGAGAGTCTGCCAGAGAGTCAGAGGGCTGTTTTGGCCGTGGGCTGTCGACACACGGGGGTGTAACGGGGCGAGAGTACAGGGGTCAGAGAGAGTGCGTGACGGATAGAGGAAGAGAGACAATGGGTGGAGGAGAGAGAACAGAGAAAAAGGGGAACCAGGGGGAATTCTGCAATCCATCTTCTCTCCCGAGCAGTCGTCTCTCTGTTGTTGAGACGACCCATCAGGAGAGAGGAATGGACTGAGGGATGAGATGAAGACCGATTATGCGTTGGTTCTCGTATTCATCTGGAGTCCAGATGGAGAAGACATCAAAGAGAAACAACAACGATGCATAGCAAAGTTGGAGGTGCTAAGGAGACAGAGAGTTGGCTAACAACAAGAAAATGTATCCACATCATGAAAACATATCCCTTAAGCAAGTGTTTGAGCGTCATTTTCTCTTGATGAATTACGCGCAATAAATGTGAAGCGCTCTCGAGCTTTCAGGTCATTCAGTAACAGCTGTGGACAGCGAGAAATCGAGCATGAAATGAAATCAAAGAAGTTAGGAAAGATCATTGGATCCATGAAATCTGAGTCTCCTCTGGAATGAGTGAGTGGGTGATCAGGCTAAGAGAGAGACTGGATGAAAGGGATGAATGTCTCTCTTGTCAGTCTCTCCCTTTGCCTCCCCTCCAAACACTCAAATGTTGTAAACCCACGCGGAAGCCACCAGGAGGACATTTATTATCGCCTCGCCTTTCGACTTTCGCGTTTTAGCGTCGACTTTTTTTTAGAATTTGAAGAGAGGTCAATTACCGCGGAAAGCCCTCCGGATCTGTAGTTGGATGAGGAATAGGAGGACGAGCCGTCCTGCCTACCGACAGAACCGGCCCGATAGCGGTTATACATCTGAACGGGTTATAAATGAAAGAGTCGCGTATCCAATAAAATGTGTTGACAAACGCACGAGAACTCGGAATCTGTAATCACGCAAAAATATAATTTGACGATGGAGATAGGAAAGCAGTTTTCCGAACATTCATTCACTTTTATTCGTCTATCGTCTTGTTTGGATATAAACTAGGGTTTCGCTATCAGTCACTTTAAAATTAGTATAATTGCCATTCGTCGAATCGCTGTGCGACTTTCCCTATCATGTGATAGACAACCGCTCCGCGCAAATTAGACGAATGACTTTCACTAAACTCACTGATATTATGCATCCTATCTGAAGTGTTATTCCTAGTACGCGCCTCACACCTGGATGCCACCCTTGTCTCTCATTTTTACGTACTATTTCGTCGTCACGGAATATGTTTTAAATATGAGATAAATAGACTAGAGCAACATTTCAGTTATGATGCATAATAGCAACACCTACTAGTAGCTTATTTTTATTGACTAGAATGGAAGATCTCGAATCGACTTATGCTCGCGTCAGACAACAACTCGGTATGAATTAATGAAAAATATACTCTTTTTTTAGTGGATTCGAGGTCTGAAAATAGAATGGTGTTCGACAATCCACGATTCTTTACACACAAAACCAGGGCATGACTCAAACACATTCGGTTTCGCAACGAACAAGTGATCATCATAAAGGCGGGAGAGAACTTCGAGAGAAAGAGATAGGGATGAGGAGACCGGAAACAAGTAAAAAGTGATGAGGGATATAATTGCATGACTTCAATATGCTGCCATACTTTTCTCCTAAGCGGTCGCTTAGAGATAATTTGCGCGAGGTAATTGATTGTATATGACCAATTAAAGGGGGAAAAGGTAATTTCTCGAAAGAAACAACCCTTTCACAAAGACGAGACTCGATTGCTGAAAAAGAGAAGAAGAAGAAGAGGAAAAAGAAGATAAGAAGTTGTTGCATCTTCAAAGAGAAGATAAAACAAGTGTGGATACTCTCTCGATAGTGATCAGTCGAGAGTGAAGGAGAGGGTGGAGAGATACGTTGCACTCTGAGACCCCTGAGGGCACGAGAAGGGAAGAGAGAGAGAGAGGTGAGAACATTTTGGTACACTGAGTGTGGAGATGGGCAGACTAAAAACGGGGCGAGACGATTAAGCGATTGCCTGGCGTGTTGGATACGGGGATTTCAAAATAGGTAATAAATTGCAGTTTTTATTCGGCTAATCTTCGCGGAGCGGATGTCTCTACGTTAGATAGTCAACCGATTTTGAAATCCTATTCGTTACAATATCACAGAAGCGACACTGAACCCTTCTTTGGAATAACATTCTAACGAGAGTCAATTGTCTCCGAAAAAATAGATCATGAAGACTGCTCCCGAGAATAAATCAGTGGTTGGTGTGGAAAAACAACTTGATCATGACAGACTGGAGAAAACATGCGAACGACAGAGAAGTAATCATCAGTCAACTAACTGATTGTGACTAACACGACACATACGAAATCTTTGATTTTTTTTCCTATCCGAAGCATACATTTCCATCTTTGTAGTTGTACTGTGAACACAATCAGCTCGAGTTCCATGTCTTTATCTCGGCTAGAACCTCTTCTTGTCTGCTCCGAAGACTCCCTGACCACCGGCCACAGCAGCCAATGTCTGGTAGTTGGGGTCATGGGTACCTCAAATTTCTCATGTTACTTTGGGTTGCTGTAGATATTAATTTATTTATGACTACAACAGATTGCTTCCGGCAGATTACGGTACCTGCCATTCCTCCGTGAGCAGGTGCCTTGGGTCCTCCTCCCCCGAAACCTCCTTCGCCACCTCTTCCTCCAGCCTTGTCAGCTCCGAAGACTCCCTGGCCTCCAGCACAAGCAGCCAATGTCTGGTAGTTGGGGTCGTGTGTGTCTGATAAAATTTTTCATCATTTTTTTGTTATTGCGCCAATGTAACACACTCAGCAACATCTGCACGAAAGATCGACCGAGTTTAGAATACGTCTAATTACCGTAATCCCCTTACCGTACCTGCTATGCCACCAGCAGCGGGTGCCTTGGGTCCTCCACCGGGCCGAGCCCCACCACCTCCACCTCCTCCAGCAGCTTTGTCTGCTCCGAAGACTCCTTGGCCACCAGCCACAGCAGCCAATGTCTGGTAGTTCGGATCGTGCGTCCCTGAAGTGCATTTTTATCATTCCAATTCTCCGTAGGCAGTCTGAACGCTCATCGTGGTATATGGTACCTGCCATTCCTCCTTGAGCAGGAGCCCTCGGACCTCCACCAGCAGCTCCTCCTCCTCCTCCTCCAGCCTTGTCTGCTCCGAAGATTCCCTGGCCTCCAGCACATGCAGCCAGTGTCTGGTAGTTCGGGTCGTGCGTTCCTAAAATCGAGAAGTGACGACTATCGATGAGATTGGAATCGAACCGGCCATGCCTCCTTTATTGGCTGGAGCCTTTGGCTGCGGCTGCTTATTGGCTGATGTTACAGTATGACTACGAGGTACGGTAGAGAAGGTACCGTACCCTTGACTTTGCTTTGACTACGGGTCTTCTTTCCCTTGTTCTTTCCTCCCTTCTTTACTCCAACTCTTCCAAACTTCGGTGCTTCTTCTCCAGTTCCATTTCCCTTCTTGGTAACCTTTGCCTTCGATTGTTCTGTTTTATCGTTGTCGTCCTCAAACTGTAAAGGACTCTCGAACAGAAACTCCGGATTACTGTATCTATCGATAATTCTTACGCACATCGTCGTACCCTTCATCTTCGTCTCCCTTGCCTCCGCAGCAGATGATGAAGGTTGAGGAGAGCGAGAGAGCGACCAGTGTCAGCCATAGCAGCTCAAATCAATCGATACCGTAATCCAAGGTACGGTAGCCACCGTACCTGATGTAACATGTCCAGTAGCATCTAGGTGTCAGTGGAAGGTTCTAGTGCGAGTTACAGCTGAAATACAGTAATTTGGCGACCACCGTCATCCGGTGGGACTTACATGTTGGCGCTTCTCACTCAATGGACGAGTAGAGGGAGGGAGTGAGGGCCGGCCGCCCGCGATCAGTGATTCCAGTAAAAATGAAGGGGAGTCTACGTGGAGGAGGAAGAAGGAGGGATGCAAATTAGGTCAGGAATTGAATTTGCATTTTGTGATCATGTGCGAGCTGTTGTGTGTCATTCGGCAGAGGCAACTTTTAGGTGAGTTTGCATTGACACGAGAAAAGAAAAGAAGAGCAAAATATACGACACTATTTTGTCTAGCATCTCTGTTATTCCCATTCTTCGTTCGGGATAAAAGGAAGCGTTAGATTTTCCTAATAGTGAGTCTTTTACCGAGCTAGGAACTCACGTCGTACTAAGCTTAAAGGAGCCACAAAGGGAGATTGTTTTGCATGCACTTTCGTTATCACTTCTCTCCATTCCCACACATTCTCGTGGTCAGAGCGGTCTACTCTGACAACGAGAGAGCAAGGGAATTGGAGAGAAGTGATCCCGAAAGTGCATGCAAATAAATCTCCCTTTGTGGCTCCTTTAATTTCGATAGAAGGCCGCTCCTAGGAGGTTAGACGAATTAGAAATGCATTAAAATGGCTATTTAGTAAGCTGTAAACCATATGAAAAGAAAACAATAAAATTTAATTTAATTTAATTTATTACATCAAATAGATGTGACGACATGTACAAATATAACACAGAGAAGGAATAAGTGAAGGAAGAGCGAATGGGGGAATGGAAAGGGAGTAGTCTTGGCTAATGGAATACGAGCAGTTGCACTTTTATCCCCATTTCATTCTCTCGTGGAACGAGAGCGGCGTCTCCCCTAATTTTAATATTCAAATGATTACTAAACGGCACTTACAGTATACCATCTAATACGAGCGATTTTCCTTAGCGGGGCAAAAATAATACAAAAAAGATAACATTAGTTAAAGCAACCATGGAAGCGAACTATATCGAAGTGAATTATTGAAAATGACTACGGTATCTTACAGTATCCCCTTTCAGGGCAAGAGTCCCGAAGAGATTCGAACGACGTTCGGCATCGTCAATGATTTAACCTCCAGAAGAGGAGGAACAGATCAGAAAGGAGAATGCATGGTGTGAGGATTGAGGAAAGAGGAGAAAGATTGTATAGGATACTGGTCCTAGTTACTGTTATATTGCTATTTATGTCCCAGTTCGAAAATATCCTATCTAGTTTCAAAAGTTTTAATTTGGACCATTACCGTTTTAGAAACCATAGTGATATTTTTTTATTTAATATCGATTTGCAATTCTCGTCGTCCTTGAAGGTGCCGTTAATCTATTTCACCATATTCAATTACGTGCTTGTTCAATAAAAGATATTCTTGTATAAAAAATATTACATATACTGTCGAAATATACAAGTGAAAAATACTAATTCTCTCATTCTTCACTTCTTGTTCATTCACCCGTCCGAGGCGGTCGTCTTTTCCCGTCTCTTCGACCTTTCTCCTAACCCACTCGACCTACCGTACTCCCAGTCATCGATGGAGTCGAACATTACTGAAATGCTCAATACTGTAACGGAGAACGTCCATGCTGCACGGCAAGCTGTGTTGGACGCGACGGAAGCAGCAAGGGATGCTAACCTCCCTTTCCTCAAGGAGACCGGTGAAGCGGACGATGAAGCACGCGTTGAAGGATTCAACGCACTCAACGATGCTCGGGGTGCCGCCATTAATGTACGAGGACACGTTCGTAATGTGGAAGATGCATTAAGGTTCGGTCTAAAAAATATAAACTCATAAAAAATATGAGTATATTGAAAACACGGCAAAACTCTGCAAAAATTATTTCATATTTTATGATTCTGTAGAGATAAAATTTTCAAGGTTAAACGCTGTCACTATAGCTAGGAAGGCATAATTGAATTTCTATCATCACCAATCCCTTCCAAATGGTCGTCTATAGAAGTGAGAGACAATCGCTCCGACGAGGTTGCGCAGGTCATAAATTCCATTAAAGGAGCCAAGCCGTAGAAGTGGACGACGATACGCACGTTGAAGGATTCAACGCATTCAGCCATGCTCAGGGCGCAGCCGGTGAAGCACGACAACACCTCCTTTATGCGCATTGATGTAGGTTCATTGATTGATCAGTTTTGCGTATAGTTGACGATACAACGAGTGAATTACTCGATTCCTCTAATTGTTTCCCGGGTCACGGAAACAAAAGAATGGAAGGAATGCTGAACACCTTTGTATTTGATTGACAGAACCGCCTCAAAGATATTAGCTTATCCAAAAAGCACACATGCCCATTTCGAAGCTCAAAAAACAAGTGAAGATCACATATGAAGTATGATGAAAATTTTGGCCTTGTATCTGTGAAAAAGGGCTGGGAAATTATCACTTGCACTTGCTTGAATACCAGTTTTCAAGAGGAAACGTGCTGCTTTGGTCTTTTTACTATGTTCGAGCTCGAAAGTTTCAGGTTAAAATGCAATCCCTACTGGCTCAGATAATACCAGCCTTCAATGAAACTGGGTTGTTTTGACTATGTTATTCCATTTCCCTCTCCCAAGACATGTCTGAATCGGTTTCCTTCTGGCCACTCGTGGTTTATGTACTGTATCTACCTCCGCTGTGCATACTCTATGCTGTGGAAGCAGCAATTGTACTGAGAAGTCGCCTAATCTTTCACTCATCTTACTTCACATACTTCGTGTTTTCCGCGGTTGTGGTAAGCTTTGCGATGAAAACCATTATAAAAATAAAAATATCCTAAGGCATATTTTAGTTAAAATGGTTTTATACATCCTTATTATATTTAATTTAATTTAATTTATCTACATCAAATTGATGTTACGACATGTACATAATACATATAGAACAGAGAAGAGAAGAATGGGGGAATATCATATATACTATATTTAAAGCGCGTTAGAGTATGTATGAATCTTTTATCACTATTGCCAAATTCCGTTGCGAAGAGGCGCTCTGATTGAATTGTTTTTGCTACATGAAAATACTGACAACCGAAAACTTTGTGCTGCAACGACGGCGTCAGAAGAACTCAGGACATCAGGCTTCGAGTCGGCGTCGGCCCATTCGAAAATGAATTATAGAATGTGAAACGATTCGAGGTATTCAGGACTTGTCAGTTGTTATCACTCACACAATTTCCTTCCGTATTCCTCTGTATCCACAAATAAATGCTTGGGTTCTTCATGTAACTCCAAGTCCATTCACTACATTCCTATACTCGTAAGCTATTCGAATCCTTATTCACTCTCAGTCTTCTGTCAGTCATATTTCCGGTTTTTCTCATTTAGAAGCACTTATTTCTTACCTGCCGTACAAGATTGCATCAATATCTTCATCGCCCTAAATCGTGCAACATCCGTCATTGCTTACGCGAGGCATAAAGAAGTTAGAAAACAATAAATTGGATAATTTTCATTAATTTTTTTCTGTGATCGATACCGGTTTGCTCTTATATTATAGTTGCGTTAAGCAATTAGATTCTTATAGGTAAACATTCTGTACCACGAACTTTTTCGAGTATAGGGTAGAAGCGCAGTTATATTGGGGATGACGTGAGGAGTCGAATGACACTTTCCCTAAGATCTACCGTACTCTGTACCTTTGGAGCTTCGCCAGACACCGTAGAAACATCTGTATAACGTGGGGGAAACGTTTTTCGACTCCTCACATCATCCTCTATGTATTAGGTTGTTGCATAAGTCTTGTCACATTGGTTCATTAGGTGGTGTTTGCTAGCGAGGAACTCGTTTTAGGTATGGTCACCTATGTCATCATGGACTATG
>JACMIF010004850.1:0-11615 GCA_014805445.1 Diplogasteroides magnus | reverse complement strand
CTCCTCTGCACCCCTCCTGATGTAATACCGTTGTTGTTCTGTTATGTAGTATGGATGCTTATGACAGTTGCGGGGAATTGAGAAAAGTCATCCAGGTAGATTCGCGTAATGCGATTCGTATTTATTCACTCATTAAACGCTGAAATTGTTTCACCGTTCTTGGGTTGGATCAGTAAATAAATTAATCTAAATTTTCCGGTTTGCGGGTCCCAGGTCCAAAAGTTGCCTCATTTTGCTGCGATCCTCCGTAAATCCTAGGGTCAGCACAGATCTGACACCGTTTCATTGTTTATGTTCAATCAGTTGTGAATGCTCCATACATAATACGTGAGTATGACCCCCTGCAATTAGAACGAGTCACTAATCTTACTACGACATTCTTCCGAAAACTGTAGATTCGCAAAATAGTGAAATTTGTCTACCAGTTGGTTTTTCGTAGCGTCACATTCATTTACTCACTTTGCAAAAGGAAACAACAATTATCCCCTTTTTTTCTGGTGTCAATCAACTTTATCTGTTCAGGTCTTCCATGGTGCAGAATCGGACGTTGTATGGCTACAGAGGGACTTCTCCATATTCATTCAGAATATATTCGATACTTGTGAGTTTCACTTACTGAAATGGGTTGATGCGAAGAATCGAATGCAATTACCTTGTTCTCTTTCATTGTGATGTTGATACGTAAAATCACCAAGTTCTTTGAAATTTCGGATTGTAGACGAATATATTTGGTTTTGTATATATTATATTCAATCCCAGTGAATTTGATCTCATTGAATTTGGTTTACTCGTTAGGTTTTATTGTTAATGAGATGCATATTTTCACGGGGTTTGTGCAAATATTAGGTGTTTTCACCAATCACCGCTCCTGCTCATTCCTTGACGAGCTACAGTAACCGAATTGCAGACTACGCGATGAAACGGACGGAAACGTTCGCCAAGTACTCTCTGGCCAATCTGGTGCTTCATTACTGTAGTGTGACTCTGCTGAAGGAATACCAACTGGCGGATTGGAGAGTCAGGTGGAACATTTTAATGGAGTCATAAGGATAGCTTAATCCGAGCCCGTCTTTGTTTTTGTTATAAGGCAGTATATTTGAATCGGTCTTCAAGTATACAGCGATCCATACTTATAGTGAATTTCCCCTCGACATGTAATATCCTTGATGTGGCAGTACTTTAATCTTACCGTAACTTATACAGGCCCCTGCCAGAGGACCACTTGGCGTACGCTCGTTGTGACACGCACTATCTACTGTACTGTTATGACAAGTGAGATGTTATTACCTATTGTTTCATGTTTGTGCGTTGAAATAAGTAGTACTTGATGGATGAACAATAGGATTTCTAAATCAGTGGCAAAGTGCATTTCTCATCCCTATAATACATTCGGAGCGGTTCTCTATCACTCAAGCAGCCGTTTCGAAGGTAGTAAACGAATGAGAAATGCACTTTACAACCGATTTAGAAACACTAATGAACATTGTAATAATAAAATATATCCAATTACGTATTCATGTAATGATGGCTTTACCTGACTTGTGAGATTGAGAAATGGATTGGTGCATGATAAAAGCTGAAAGATGATATGGCTACAGTGAAACATATAACCACCAAGTTCTCCTTTGTAGACTGAGGGAGGAATTGCTGGTGTCGGGCAACGAACAGAAGAATCTGCTACAGGCAGTGTACACAGATGGAGTCATTCTGTGCAAGAAGGTACGGTAACTGTAGCGCGATAGTAGTACGGTAGGATATTAGACTGAAGGATACGGTAGGAGAGTGCGGAATATATTTGAAGTGATAGTGATAGTGTGTGAAGGCACGGTTAGAATATGGATTAGGGTAGATCAATGAGATGGGGTTCTTTAAAACAGCAAACATTTGTTTTACAATCAAATGTGGTTGGCATATTTTTAAAACTTTATATGTAGAACGAATTGGTGATTCTGTCGCACAATGAGTATAAGATATCAATGTGTGGCATAAAAATTCCTGGTTAGTCACATAGACTTGAAAAGATTTCGATACACTTTAAGGTGAAGAGAAGAAAGTCGCTGAATTGTTTTTGCAGTATTAATTATTTGAATCAAATCTCGTGATCGTCTGATTAGCGGATCAGCTCCAATTTCCTCTTTTTATATCTTTATATTATATTTCTTTCATTGCAGCTATACGCGAAGCCCGCATTCGACGCTGAGGGCTACCGGGGAATGATTGGTACGAGGAGGAGCTTTAACAAGTGAGTGGGGATTGCATATCCTGGCCGCGACGCGTTGCTTTCGAGCGCTGCGGTAGACGGTTAAGTGTTCACAGATACAGGTGTGACACATTGTGTGTATTTGTATGGATACTTAGTCAAGATGAGTGATACACTGTAATGGAGGTACCCGGTTATATTATATTTATACACGGAAGGATTCTCAAATTCATTTGTTTTTGACAAAAATAGTTATTTAGTCGCCAATTGCATGCCCTGGCTGAATTGTGGAAGTGGAGAGACAGAACAGCGAGAGAAGAAGACGAGAGTACAACCTTCGTCCTGCCAAACCATATGATGCTACATATTGCTGAGGTTAGTTAATATCGCTTTCGAGACAATGGTCCATTGCTCATAGCCTTTTCAGCTACCCTATATGCATTGTGTGAAACATCAGTTGAACAAGATTTCTTAGGAACTTGATAATGATGAAACAGGCGGTAGACCACTGTTCCTGTTGGTAGTCGATAGATGCGGAAAGACGAGAGAACAGAGAAATGCGACGGACATCAGTACTCTGACCGCATGCATTAATCATAGTATTGAGATTGAACCTTTCTCTATGATAGGACTCGTGGATGGAAAATTGCTCCCATAATGGCTCTAGGACCTTTATGGAGTTGGTGAAACATAGATGTTCCTAGGTGTTCTATAATAGTCGGTAACAGTTACAGTAATCTTGAATGTTCAGGCTCTTCCCCGTGAGATGCAGGGAATTCTCGCGTGTTGTTCGCCCATTCCTCCACTTGTCAGGAGACACGCACTCGAATTGCATAGGTGAGCAAATAAACTTATTTTACCTGTAAGCGGGAAAAACACCATACCAGTTGTCGAATCCAGCCCGAGGCACCTACCCTTCAATAGCGGGATGTGGATGAGGATTGTAGGATTCTTCTTCCTTGCGATACTTATGTTTCTGTGCGCTTTCCGCAAAATGATTCTCGAGTCTCCATAATGGCGTTTCCCGGCGTTCTTCCTGCACCTTTACCATCGAAATTCGAATCGTGGGCAGTCCACTTGACATATTCTAGGCTTACGTTAGCATTTGTAACTCTTCCCGTATCATGCGTATCAGTATCGTCATCGTCATACGAAAGGGTCCATGGGTGTGAAGATTGTGAATAATCGTGACAAACGCGAACATATAAACACTATCAGCGAGAGGACGGATCCCTGGTGCATTCCAGCAAAGATCGGGAACCATTTGTTGTATTACGGCCAGAATATTGAATGCATTTGGAGATTGAGAGTATTTTCAAGTGAATTCATGTTTCAAGAATCGCATTTGATTACTGTATTTTTTGCGTTTACGATTTCCTATTATTTTCGAGCTCATAACGATAATAATTCCTGATTGTAATGCCCTTGATTCAGGATCATCTTCGCTGCGAGAGATCGTACACTGGAGAAGACGGTAACACTTTCGAGTAGAGGAACAATTGGAGGTGAGAGGAAGGGAAGGGGAACTCTGTATGGATGAACTGTGAAACATACATTAACCGAGTTATTCCGAATAGTGTGTATTTTTAGAGCTCGTACAAACAAAGTTGGGGCTTATTAGTTGTTAGATATTGAATAAAAAGATTGCTTAATAGACTGAACAATATCTTTCGCAAATGAGTTTTGTATTGTTTGACGAGAGTTACAACGCACAATCATCTTGGAATTCTAGTTCGCTTATTTGAAGCCACAGTGAAACACAAATTAACAGTGTTTACTCACGTTAGTTCTAATTTGTGATGATTTCAACATGTCTACATTCAGGCACGACGGAAGGTCGATCGCTATTCGAGAGTATGGTCGATGAGGCGAACAGAATGACGAAAATGAAGGTGGGGGGGGGATACTGTAGGACAATGACAGTTGGTAGTTAGACTGCGAGTTAGGATATGTTTCACCGTCCATTTATCTTGACACGTATGACGGATATCGCAGTATAACTGCCCACCTTAGACTGTAGATAGATACTTCAATTAATATCTCCATTTGGATACTGTAGTACATAATAGGTATAATGTGGAAGTTATTTCGTGATTACTGTAATGTTCTGAATTGTGACAGTCGATGCATTGTGTAAATGTCATTTTGCAGTCGATACTCCGTTCTCATTTGGACTTCTCTCATTGTGCCTTCAACGAGGAGATCGGATCATATCTGAAGAGGAAGAAGGACGACGATAAGAGCGAAGTGAGAAATGGACAATTGCGCCATAAGGTGAAATGGACGAATGTGCAATCGTTGACTTCATCATGGCGCAATTGTCCATCTCATCACTTTGGCGCAAGTGTACTGGTGTCTTGTGTCTGTTATAAATGCTGTGTTCTCACAGCAGTCTCATTCAAGCATCTTTATAGTTTTCGTTACCTAAAATGACTTTCTATGAAGCAAACATTCAGTTATATGTACAGAACGCTAGAAAACGCTGAATAAATCAGCGCATACATCGACTATTTTACCTCAAATAGTTTATGTTTCCTCTGCTTATTCGAACCGTAAATATGGTCCTCTCAGGAGGAGAAGGGAATAACAGAGAAGAATGTCGACGAGACGTTCCTTTCTGTACTGGGAGTGACCTCAGAAAAGGAAAAGGGAGCAGCTACTATGACGAATGTTGAGGAGACTAAGGTCAGTCAGCAATATTTATCCACAATTGCGGTTTTATGTCCCATCCGTTGAACAATGAAAACATGCTATTTGAAATTTCTGACCCTGTGATTTTCTTCCACGCGACTAAGTTATAGCGCAAACATGCCCATTTCACTTAATGATTTTCTGTCGTGTTGAGTGAATCCGAGTGAAGAATGAATAGGAGGAAGGAACAGTGGCGGTCATTCCTATCCACTGAAGAGTTAATTGAGATAGACAGCTTGTTTGGTCGTATTCATTTAGCCAACACTAGTGATGGTGTTGTGAGCGTTGGTTAAAAATTCTCTTTCAGTCTTTCGCTCCGGCCGCTCAAATCGCCGCCATCAATGCAGATCTTGACGGATGGGCGACGCCATTTGAGAGGTTGGGACATTTGAGAATTCGAAGAAGGATACGGTAGATGGTCTGATATAGTGTTTATCGTTAGTAAAGTACAGTAAAAGAATAGAATTGAATCGTTTCGGCAATGTTTGCTTTATGAATTTGGTATTGCACACAACAACCTGGCTTACTGGTCTCTTTTCAGATACATGATTGCCGTGGCTGAAAACGACAAACTCAAGGTTAGGGACTAGTTTTATTGTCTTTTTTCTTAATTAGTATTTACAAATATTGTAATATTGACCTGCTCAGGCGAAGAAGCGAAAGAAGGAGGAGGAAAGGAAGAAGAAACTGGGAAATGTGGATAAAGAAGGTGGAAATTTTGACCTTTTTATGTCTATGGGTTTGCCGTGGATAAACATGACCAGCTTTGAACACGTGTGGTCAGGCTGCCGGTCAGATTTCACAGCTTTCTCTTGTAAAGCTGTGTTCTCTCTCACCACTGTCGAACCGGAAAGGCATCGACAGTCTGATCGATTGTGTTTGAATCAGTACAATGGATATTCGGCTTGATATTAATCCTCGGTGTCATTTGCAGGCCGCCCGTTGTACTCGCACCACGACGAGACTGTGTACAGGAAGCCGGAGTTCAAGACGGTTAGAATATTGGGTTGTATTCGGAAATCATCTGGGTACTGTAGTAGACCGTCCAGTTATTACAGCTGTTTTTGCATTGATATGCGTTTAACGCACCGTTTGACCTGTTGGAGTATTTTGGAGTATTTATTTGCTCAAGGACAAGGTATTATCAGTGATATTCATTTTTTTTAAACTTGTAAGCTATCTGTGAAACTTACATCATCCAGGTTGTGAAAACATTGAATGATTTCAGGAAGTGAAGGACGAGATGATCGATATCAACGGAGGGGAGGCACAGGTACGAAATAGGGAACGAGACATTTTGAAACTGACCATTGTGGAGCATTTGTGCTATTCTGATGGGTACAAAGTAAATTCTGAAATGGGCATTTCTAAAATGGCTGCTTCAAGATATTTCTTTCCCACGAAATACACTCCAGACATTCATTTAATGCTAATTGTATTGTATATTGTTAGCGTTTACGGCTACAATTTACACCCGAATACAAGTATTTTTGCATTGTTTCGAGCCTTTTCTCTTTAGTGGTAGTCGATTGAATGGTTTTGTTCCGAGTTTCAGAATCCAAAAGTTTATTGACTAGATTACTTGATAGTTGCTTGATTTATGTTTCAATGAAGTTTTTATTAGAAGATAATTTACGTCAACAATGTTCCTTCTTTCTCCGTCATTGCATGAAACTACACCAAAATTCTTCTAGAATCGTAGTCGTTTGATCTATGTTTCAGTGCTAGTTCTTATCAGAAGGCATTTTATACCAACAATGAACTTAGAACTGCGTGTACTATAAGTTATAATACAATAAATTGCAGAGTCGCAAACGTACTGCGGGAGTGGCGTTCACGGAAGAGGAGATTCTGACGAAGGAGAAGTACAAGAAAATGCAGAAGAAGGTGGGAATGACTTTTGATTACTGTAGTTGGGGAACCGGTGCATGTATGTTTCAGAGGTTTCATAAATACCCTAGTAGAAGTATCATTCGATCTGTACGACATCTTTTCTCAATAAGCTCAATTTTACAAACCCGGCACATCGTAGGCTGGCTGATGTAATAAATAGCATGTCAAGGAATCTTTAGCTGATCCTAGAAGTATGTGTTAGTCGATAATCTATCAATCCAATTCAGATCCGCAAGGCAGCAGACATTTCGATAGAATTGCCCACGAAGGCTGCTGCACCTGCGAAGATGAAGGAACCGAAACAAGAAGAGGCGAGTGGAATGTTTATTAGGGAATGAACAAAATATCAAAGAGTTTGTATCACCATCTCGGTGAATTTGTGTATTATGAGGTATTTATATCCTCTGGGAGATATCAATACATAATTAAAGAATGTTCTCGAAGGATTTGAATCATAGCGACTAGTGATCAATATTGCCTATTTCAGGTTGATATGGAAGAGGGTGAAGTGGAAGAGGACGAGGAGGAGAAGGAGGAAACGGAGCAATTCGACTACAATCAATACAGCGGAATAATCAATACAATGTTTGGTGAGTATCTACTGGTTACGGTAGCTAGTCTGATTATTGATTGATTCCAGAGTTACAGTAACCTTTGTTGCAGATCAATCGCAAGCTGCAGCCAATGCGCGAGACTACAATCCGATGCGACAGTTGAATGAGAGGGGAAGAGGAAGGGGAAGAGGGGGGAATAGAGGAAGAGGAGGAAATAAGGCATTTAGAGGACAGCACACTAGAACCAGAGGAATGGCACAATCATTCAAACCAGGGCAGAGAGGGGGAAGGGGAGGGAAGTAGGAGGGAAGTGGAGATAGGATTACGGTAGTAAAGGGCATTTGTCATTCGATTAATCTCACTTTCACTTGTTCTCTATCACGTGAACCGCTCATGTTCAGTAGAGATTAGACGAATGACAAATGCACTTTTAATACCGTTTTGAAACCATAATTGGACATCAATATCCCCTTTTTATCTATTGATTTACGTTCAATTAAATTGATTGTGATCGGCCACAGGATTACGGTATTGATTGAGTCTGAAACATGAGCCGAATGGCGCTGGGCTCAGAAAGATTGTTGTTGACTTGTTTCTTGTTTGTTGAACCGCTCAAAGTGACGGGCCGACGTTGTTAATGTTAGAAAGGAAAGGAATAGCAAAATCGTTATTCCCAAGTGTAGTATCATGAATAAGTTCTTCTTGGTGCATTTTGGCAAGATTGTTTTGATAAAGGATGTTAATTTTAATTTCTTCTTCATATGTTGAGATCTCGTAGAAGTTTGGATCTTCATTTCTATCTATTTCTGGTCTAGGGAGTCTTTGTATCTATCTCTCAGTAAAGTCATCTTAGTAGCGTTCTATTTTGCATCTACGAGCTCTTTGATTCATGTAACATTGTTCGTGCACCTGAAGTGCGTATTCTACCGTATTCTTTATCCTCACAGTATGGCATCGGGTCATCTTCGTGATGTTCGTTGTGAGATGGGATTCGTCGACAGGGCAGACGGCAGCTGCTCATTCTCTGCGGGAAAGGTGAGGGGAGAGTCGAGTGGAAATGAGTATACGCTAGGGTGTCGCATTCAGTCACTTCTCCACCATGCGAGACCGGCGCGGTCTAGAATGAGTCTCGCGAGAACGCTGTATGCAATGTAAATGAAGCGAGAATCTCGTTCTCGCAGTGGTCTCGCATTCACTCGGATCACTGGATGCATTCCTTTTCTCTGATTCATTTTCGAGCGGTTGTCTCTCGCATCATATAGACAACCGCTCGGCAAAGAATAAGAGAAAAGGAATGCACTTCGCGTTCCAAGTGGTCTCGCGAGAGTCTCGCATCGCTGCGAGATTCTCGCACCCCTTCTCCGTTCATTTCATTCAGTCTCGCGAGACCACGCGGTCTCATTCATTTTCATGCGAGACTCTCGTTCTCGTTCCCGTACGCGATACCCTAGTATACGCCATATGGAATTGTCTAACCTCCCCAATCTCGGAGCGGTCGTCTCTCATTTCGATATACAGTAGTAGATGGAATCCCATGGTTCATTTCATCTCTCTGTGCCCTCCATTGTGCGATCGTACCTCGCGCATAGAGACCACCGAGGGCACAAGGAGATGGAATGAACTTTGATTCCGTCTGCCTTCACTAATAGACAGCATCTTATTGGGAGGTTATTGGGAGATTAGAAATTCCATAATGCGTTCCCTATTGTGAGAGCAGCCGCCATGGCAGTTTCTTGGAGGGAATGAGAATTGGCTGATTCACAGATGTCCGGTTCGGAAATGAAAGGTCCCAAATGTCACACACCAAGTTTCTCTGAAGGAAAGGCAACTGCATTGTCGAACAGAGCAATAATAGTGACCCTGTGATTTCACGCAATTATAGCTGCATTAATATAATGACATTTTCTTGTTCTTGGTTTGGTTATGAGATCTTCCACCACTCGAAAATGTCACTAATGTCATATATGTTTCAACACGTCCATAATACTTTCATTTCACCCAATTGTGTGATGAATCTTGTCGACAATCCTACCTTACAGAATATGATTACAAGAATTGAGAGTAGGGGGAAGCGAAATCGAGTGACTGCTGTGCAGCATTGACATACGTGTGAAGAACAAGAATGCCATGGACACTTGCGCCATTACAGATAAATTGACACTTGTAGAGTGACATGGCCAGGCCCCGAGACCTATTCGAGTAGAGAGTCTAGTTTCAGGGGTCAGACCATCTTACTCTACACACTTGAGCGATGAATTGAAGGCGCATCTGTCCACTTCACCATAATGGCGCAAGTGTCCATGACTCAGTTGCCCTTCACTCAGTGGTTCTCCATTCAGAGTGTTGTATGTTATTCACGGTCAGATCAAAAATGATGTGCTGCATAGTATGGTAACTAGAATTGACTAAGGGGAAGTGTTACAAGTAGTGCATAATGAATCGTTTTCCCTTCAGAGTGTTGTGTGGGCGTCCGTGAATGGCCCTGGAGACAGTCATCCATCGAAGAGACGAGGAGACAAGATGACCATTGACAGCAGTTATCGACCCATTCATGGAGACGCCGATGATATTCCCGTGGGTTACGGTATCTTGTCACTTTTGATATGGAGGGTTACGGTAGGAATTGGCATAGTCTGGGACCACTGAAGATTTCGACATTCAGTCACTTTTGGTCGCAAAATAACTTTTTCTACTGAATGCGAACATTCAAGCGATTATTATCTCTTTGAATATTTTAAATATGTTACTGTGCATCTACTGTCGATGTTCTGTTATTGTTTCGATGATTACACTATATTTCAGTTCAACAGTCTACTGCAGTCCGCCCTGGAGCACACGGTCAATGTGAAACTGTTCCCGAGGACGACGCTACAGGTTTCAAATACTTTATTTTTGATCCGTTCAAAAATGTGAATTCCCGTTTGGTTTATGTTTCGCATTGGAGGTAAATATTGTGAACAGAGCAGTCGTCAATGCTTCTGCCAAATTCAAGGTATTACTAATATCATTATAAGGTCACTGCCCACGAGATGCAGACTGATGGGTCGATGTGTGCGGTCGCCTTGTGTGCAGCGGGTGCGGTTTGGCGTTTCTGTCTTTTGCTATATACCGTAATCAGTATAATGCTGTCTATCTTTTGTCGTAAATGTAAGCAGTACATTTGAGCTTCATTATGTACACGACGAAAATGCAAATAAATGCCCTTGCTGTAGTTCAGAATCACCGGGCGCTTTACCACGATCAATGACAATGAAAATAAATAAAAATTTCAGGAATGGCCGCGTTGGACTGTGGTGTACCGATGAGAGCGCCATTCTGCGGTGTTCAGGTTTGATTCTGCATCGAACTACTGTACATTTTTGGCACTGATATTTTGTATTCTACTGATATAACGAGTTTAATGAAATGACATAATGCTCAAAGGAATTCATTAGGGTAGTAGGCATGGGTATTCCAAATATGGTAAAAAATGAGATGGATACAGTATTCTGAATACTGTAATATTTGAATTGTCTCCACATTGCCAATTAGCCTGACCTTACGGCAGTCTGATAGGTAGGTGATGTCCTTAGGGACTAAATTCCTGAATATCGACTCGAACTTTAACTTTTCCTCATTGCCAGGTGTGTCGAGTGGACGGTCAATTGATAGTGGATGCAGACTCGAGAACAGAAGAAAAGGCAGATGCATCCTTCCTATTCGCCATGTCAACTACTGTACAGGAGGTTAGTAGGGTAGGGAAAAGCTGTCAAAAACGCAGTAATTGAGTAAACTTGTGAGATTGGTGCCAAAGGCACTGCATTAAGAAGCATTATTTTTTCAACTCAAGGTAGGGCGGAACCAGGTGGCAAACTTTCGAATTAAATTCTGATTTTTTTCCTGGAAGTAGGTATGGGCACCCCAATGAACGTTATGTCTCGATTCGCTCTGAAAAAATTTCGCTATCGTTTTACAGACGAATTTCGTCATAAAGTTTGGTCGATCATAACTCGCTTCAAACTCATCGTAGAGGGCTGGCAAAGTACTCATTCTGCAGCAAATTTTATTCTGATCATTTTACTTCCCGGGGTGCAAGACCGTATCTGTAACGGCAACGGAGATAATACAGGTCAGCCCCTAAAAAGCGGCACTTCCAATTAAACAAAAAAATTAAACAAAAAAAGCTCATCGTAAGATTATAGTATGTGAAAGCCGATGCAATTCTGCATAACATATATTTTTAAGAAAAAAAATAAAATACCGGATTTTTGGGAAAATAGCGGCCAAAGTTGTCTGAT
>JACMIF010004849.1:0-11617 GCA_014805445.1 Diplogasteroides magnus | reverse complement strand
GGCTAACACTAGTCGACTGTTTCGTAATAGTGGGCGGGATCGGTCGACTAGTGTTAGCCACGCGGACGCCTTTTCTTCTCTCTTTGAGCGCTATTTCGCGGGCAAAAAATTGAGAACAACCAAGCACGGTGTTCCTAATTTTTACTCAACCGTTTTCAATTTCTGTCCCCAGGGATAGGGTCACATAAAGAAGCCGTCAGGGGAGATTCTGGGTCAATTATTCTGGAAGCGCAGTGTTGTAGAGCACATTCGATTATGTATGATCACAAATTTTCATCTCTCAAACGTCTTTCCTCGCCGCGTTATTGAAATTCAAAGTTGAATTACCGCGCTTCACTGGAGCTTCCCTGAAACCGACCGCGCGGGAATTCGAAAAAATGACTCGTGTGACGTCTCGTCACATGCAAATCTTTTGAGTTCGAAACGATAGCTGCACTTTGAAATTTTCTATGCATTTTTGAAAGTAGTCGTCTTGTACGACGGGACATCTCGGTTTACGGCTTCTTTAACATTTCAGTAACCAAAAACGCCCTTGAGGTTTGCGTGGCGAGGGAGATTCAAACGAATTGTCTCGGCCTCGAAATTAACAGCGTTATCACTTTGATCCACCCTGGGCCCGTTGAATGGGCGCGTTTTTGAATAGGACAGCTCGAATGCTTCTGAGATTGAAAATGCTGTAGCAATATGGGGGAAAGATAGGTGCGTTGTGGACATTTGAGACAATTTTTCGGAGGATACGTGAAACTACGGTGGCGCTGATGGTGACTATATTGACAGCTGCCATTTCTAACCGTCTAATTCCACTCCGAGCTGTGGTCTATACAACGTGAGTGACGATCGCTAGGAATGTAATTAGACGGTTCGGAATCGCGGCTGTCAATATAGTCACCATCAGAGACACCATACGTGAAACATATATGAGCATGATGCAAATGCTCTCTACGTCAGCGTACAGTGAACATGGGTAAGTTGTCTTATGCAAATACGATAATAGTTTTTCAAAGATAATCCTTTATAATGGGCTTGTTTATTTTCTAACCTAAAATTCACATCAGAAATGAATCTGCATAAAACGACTGCACTTGACATTTGGCGGAAATGCTCGTGTGCCATTATGCATCCGAAGTATGGTTGGCAGTTTGACTAGGTTTTACGATATGTTTCACCGTGGCTACATATATTGAATTTATAAGAGCTGTGAAACATATCCGAAAACCTAGTCAAACTGCCAACCTTACAATTAATCCGAAGACAGCAGAATCTGGGACATTTATGCAATAATGGTGAAATACGCACTTGAGCCACTTGGCCGGTCCATTTTACCATGATGGCGCAACCGTCCATGGCGCACTTATCTTTACCATTCGACTTTGAAGCCCAACAATGACACTGGTTCCTTTATGGCAAATCATCTAAGAGATTGAATCAACCTCTGGTAAAGCGCTAGTCGCACATAGCGAAGAGATCATTGCATCCCGATTATATTGACAACTCTAATCACGAAGGCGTGCTTCATTTTGCACGAAGACGCTTCATTGATTGTATATGCCCTCAGGGCACTCTGAAATCCTTATTCAAGCGCAGTTATAATCAGTTGCGATATTGTCGTCGGTTTTACGATTTAGTTTTGTTTTTCTATCATACCCCAGTTGAGATCATATTTCAGGCTAACCACATGAATCCACTGAAAATATTGAAGCTTGCGGAGATCTGAGAATACAAAGCGACTAAAGAAGAAATTAGAATTTCGTATCGAATACCACCAACTATACTTTATCATTCGATTGGTTCCGGGGATGTACGTTTATGCAATTTCTAAATGTTCGAATCATACTCGTACTTCCATTGCTTCGACATTTGCGCCATTCTGATGTTACGAGCAACCCGGCTTCTGAGTGCATCCATTGTGGCGCAAATGTTAATCTTTTCCTCCCTAAGAGTATACAATCTGTGAGGAAATACTTCTGCCCCATGTACATTGGTGTTGAGCAATAACAATGAAATAGACGTCATATATCCTTGTCAACGGTTTCATGATGAACTATGAAGCAGGGCTTCAAAATCGGTAAATTTGTCATCATTATTCCCCACGCAGCGGATGTCCATCATTGAGGAAGACAGCCGCGCCCCGGAGAAGAATGACGACAATTTTACCGGCTTTGAACCCGTACTAAATATGAACGAACGGTTCCATTATGCACAACACAACAGCTGCGCCATGGTCATCGGCGCCGTAATGGTGGAATGACCATACGAGTCGAGATTTGGTCTGTTTAGTTCACCATTATGGCGCAAGTTCCTTAGTGCAGCTGTCTTTCACTCGCACAATCAATTCACAACGAATTTCCTGCCAAACGCACCGCGAAACGTACCACGAACTGCACCACGCCAATTCGCTACACTATTTCTGCATCGTTTTCTATTTTACCGCCTGTGGTGCTTTTGTGGTGCGTTTCATTCATTTTGGTGCTTTAGTGGCGCGATTTGAGGTTTCTACAGTTAACGCGAATTCATCATTTCGTTTCATAAACCACCCAATAATCAGCATCCAAGATCGAGTAGAGAATAGTCGACAATATTTAACGAATTTGTGAAACATATTTGGTTGCGGGAAGAAGGAACATTTATTCATGACTATCATGGGTGCAGCTGTCTGCTACCCACACAACCAATTCACAACGAATTTTCTGCCTAGTGAAGGATTCTTCGTTGACATTAGACTAGTGTGGGGGTAGGGAGTATGTTATTGACAGCCGTTCTTTTCTAGTCGGCTTACAATTAGTTCACTCAGAGCGGTTGTATCTCACTTCTCAGAAACGACAGTGAACTTAGATGAGTAGAAATGAACGACTGTCAATAACGCACTCCCTACCCCCACACTACATTAGACGCAGTCAACATGAATACAACATTTATTTCATAAACTACCAGGAAGCCAGCACGATCGACCAATGAATTGTTGACACTATTTAACGGATTTGTGAAACATATAAATTTTTAATATATTTGCAGACATTTGATGAAGGCACATTGATTCATGAGTTTGCAATATCATTTAGGTAGGTTATGAAACATACTTGAACCGGGTCTGAGCTGTACAGGAGCTGAAGATGTTTGCGCCCGATTACGGAAAGGCGAGCACCAACAATACGCCTAACGGATGGAATAGATCGGGCGTTTGGAACGGGAAGAATATTCCAGCAATTAACGGGCATGAGAAATCATGGACATTTGCACCGTACTGGTGAAATGAAGCTGGGAATTTGTAGCCTATCTTTTCAAATGATTTAATTCTCATTCTCCACATTGATCAAGGACCATTCACATTGTCAATATGCCGAGATCATAAGCCAGTCCGTCTACATGAATTCAACTTGAAAAATTGCGGATCGTTGAAACTCGCGAAGAAAGAAGATAGGTCAAAGACCGATGTGAAAACGTGTCAATCTCCCGATCTTTCAAAGATAAAAATCATCATAATGTTCAACCCAAATTGGGTATTGTTATTCCTACGTTCAATTGCACAGCTTTACAATAATAAACAAAATATTTATATGAACTGAAATGTGTTTGTATTATCTTCGAATGTCATGAACAATCAACGAGTTAGCACTTTTCAGCGAGCGACGAAAGATTCTAATAAAGCAAAGTAAGATTGCCAAAACTGCACAACGGATTGATTCTATTCCTTAAGGTGGACAAAAGTTGAGTTAAACACCGGGCAACACATTCTCTTAGACGAGATTCCTTCTCTCTGGTACAAGTAGCGGTGGCAGAACAACTATCAACGAGGATTTTTCTCAAAAAATATAGAAGATACGCCTTGGAAGCCCTTTCTGCCAATCCCTGTACCAACCACACATACTCTACAACAATTTGATAGTATTGCACTCACTCTACAGTATGATCTCGAAATTACCAAGCAAGTCATAGAATAGGATCGGACTATAACAAAAAGATAAACAGCATAAACTTCTGTACCACTCAATAGGAGGGGAATGGTGGGGGTTAGAATGTTGACTATAAAATAGGGGGTGGAAAGTGACATTTTGGAACTATTCTGTAATTGTGGGGACGTAAAAAAAGTTCCAAAATGGTCAGTTCCAAAACGACCGTTCCAAAATGTCACGTTCCCAAGAATGGGGAAAGGGGATCCAAGGTCATTCAAAGATCAAAGATAAAAGTTCTGCTTACTCGTCGGTTCTCCCGTATGATCTCCTGTAGTCTTTGTCTATGCCTGAGAGGAAGTAGGTGCCCGGGAAGAGAGGATCGACAGAGGCAGAAGAGGAAAGGCAGAACGGAGTCGCAGGCACTGAATAATGGGCATTTATGAGAGAAATTGTTGACAATCACCCTGGTCGTTGTGATTCTGTTAGAATGAACAACTACAACGAATTCAGCACTGAAAAAAAATATGAACTAAATTTTGAAGATTTTTGTTTGTTCGCCTGATGAAGGCAATCATGAAAAAAAGACTATGATGATGAAAGACAACGGCGTCGTGAACATTTGTGGTACAATAGACTCTCGTGCCATCATAATAATGATGATGATAGCGCATATGTACATTTCACCACTATGGCGCAAATGTCCATGGCGCTGTTATCATTCATTCGGTTAACCTCTATTGTCCGTGATCTACTGATAATGCGTTTCCAAAAACTGGAAATACTGAACAACTAGATGAACCTTTTCAACACTCATGATAACCATGTTATGTAACAATTATTCACCTGGTGTGAGCTCAAGGACTAAATAAAATCGAAATTAGCTACGTTGGTCGATGTAATATACCATAAGCGCTACAGGAAAGCAACTGCTAATTGAATTGATGCCAGTGGTGAAGGCAAAAGAATGACAAACAATTATACACTCCATCGGTCTGTTCTCTCTATCTTGCGGTCGTGTCAAAGCACTAGAGACGATCGAGTGAATGAGGAAGAAATGCACGTTTTCAATCTTTCTGCCTTCACTATCTGCCACTAGCGAAGCCAAAATAAGGAAACATTTCGTGTCTTCTAATTTCTATTTTATTTTCACAGGGAAAGCTGAACCCTATTAGGTTTACATTCTCAAATAGTATATGAATATCCAATGCTGCAGCAATATAACTGGACAAACAATTTTGAATGATGGCGCTAGACCAGATGGAACTGCTCCCACCCGCCTAACCCTTCTACCGTACCTCGGTATTGCTAATTAGTATAGCTTTCCGTCTATTCCGCAGTAGTCCCCAAACTACCGTAATCCTTATCTACCGTACTTCGGACTAGACAATATGTTTCAACTGACCCTTGACGAGATAGAACTGTTCCCTCTGGTCCATCATCTCTCTGTACTCCACTGGACTCTTCTCAATCCTCTCATCCAATCGATCGATTGCCTCGCTGGCCACCTATAATAAAGATCATTGTTCATGGAGGAGGTCAATGCCGGGTTCTTGACCACCTTTTGAATTATGATGAAGGAATTACAGATGGCAGACTACAGTAATACAATTGCCATTGCCTGCTTTCAGACTGCTACCGTCTACAGTGTACGCTATATCCACAACGAATATGCTACAGTATCCCAGTAATCACATCTTGCGATTACCGTATTCACTAAGCAAAGAATAAAGCATCTCTAAATGTGACTGGCATTACAGTAATCTCTACTAATGAAACCAAACATAGAGTACCTCTTCTACTGTACTTGCAGTAACTCTTATAGGTGACCGGAATAACAGTAACCTATACCATTTAACTGTATTGCCCCTTCTTACCGCAACTTTTATTATTGAAAATAAACATACAGTAACTCTTTTACCGTACCTTAGTCATTCTCCCTAGTGCCGCATTCTCCGCCCTCACTTCCAACGAGAAGAGCACGGCCGCCGATCCACTACCGTATGCGAAGAGAAGAACACGGCCGGGGACCGCCTGTAAATGACAAGAACTTGCATGTATAATTGTTTTTACAATCTGTCCGAAGCTGTACTAGTATTGAAATTACCGGTTCATTAATGCTACACGTCTGATACTTATATCCTACAGAGTCTGATGAGCAGTGACGCACCGGGTCTTCGGATTGAGATTTAGAAGAAATCATTCTAACTGTCCCAAAGGGCCGAATGCGTTCAATGACAGTGCGTTCTCAATGATAATATTCTCTAAACTGCGCAAGTCTCATTCTACCCATATCTCACGTGGAGCAATGAACGTTTCAATGCAAGATCTATGGGAAAAAAATCTACGACCCGCCAGATTCACGAATACCTGGCGCGTTTATGCAACATGCATGCTATTTCTGTGCTAAAAGAATACAAAAACAGTAGTACCATAGTGAATACTTCCCATAAATCTACCAATTATTCCACCAATGCACTGCCAATCATACCTGGGCAGGGGTCCACTAGGACAGGCTTCGGACCCCAAATGAACGTATCGCCGCCAGCACTTTTGGGCCCAAATCTACGTGTGCCCGACAAAATATGTGGCAAAATAGCAGAATATCTAGTGTAAACTGTCACATTTTCCTATTTTTTTTCGCTTGTTTTCTACGTGTCGCCGCCAAAAAATTTTCTCCTGACCAAAATGTACGTGTCGCCCCCCACGAGCTGGTGGTCCTCGCCCAGGAATGCTGCCAATCTTCGCAACACGTATGGATGTTTAGTAACACCCCAACCTCTAGTACAACAACGGGTGATAGATAAGAGCGCCGTAGACCGTTGCGCCATAATGGTGAAATGGACAGATACGCCCTCATTTTCTTTATTCTGACGGCGTATCTATCCATTTCATCGTTATGGCGCAATAACACGCAGAGGTCACGAGTTCGACTCCCCCGCCGCAAGATCCACCCAAATACCAAGGGGGTTAAGAAATGTTGGTAGTAACGCAAGTTACGTCTAAATCCTCCGACTGTGTCCACAATCACAGTTTGACGGTCATCGTGACAGTTCGCTGACTTTGTCGGGACAGAACCCAGTCACTACAGACCCGTGAGGTCACCTACCTTGTGAAACACGGGATCATGGTGCAGGACCTTTACCTTTTTACCTTTTAGTCTTTCACCCTCAACAACAGGTTTGCCAGCCTTACTACTCTATGCATCGCTTTTTGCAACGCGATTTAGGAATTCTCAACTAGCTGCGCGCAAATATGTTTCACGCTGTCTATGTATCGGGAAGCATTTATAAACAGACGATATGTTCATGATACGTAGACTAACACAAACAAAAACTATATCTGAAACTTACATCGAAGTGGATACGGCTATATGATATTTGGATCGGAATATGTTTCATGCAGTGCATATATTCACATGGTCAATTATTTCTCAGTTGCATTCGCTAACGTAGACATGATTTAGAAACCAAACAAACGATATCTAACTCAAGCGAAGTAATAAGAATTTTCAAATCTTCGAATAATATAGTCAATACATTATTTCGTATTCGCCTTGGGGATCAAAGGTAGTCATCGATTCCTAAACTTTGAGGTTACCGCGGGAAAGAGCTGATTTCCACCGTTCGAAAGCTGAATTTCTGCGCTTTTTTCATGAGGGGGGTTGGGCAGGGGGGTAAGTAGAATCGTATGTACACTTTCAATCAGTACTAGAAACGGTTAATCTAGTGACCGGACATGAATAAATGATGCCCCAGTGAAAAAAAAACTTTCCTATTTGGTTCATTATTTCAAAAGACAAAAATAATAGTCAGTTTGGAATCGAAAAATATCTGTCCTCTGCGGCATTTTCAGAAAATTCTGCGGCAATTTTTCGATGTATTTTGTTATGGAAAATTCATCTAAAAACGTTTCAAGACGTTTCGCGACCTCGTATTCCGTTTCACCGACAAAAAGTGTTTTCTTAACTATGGTATCGGCACAGCACTTCAACAGCCCTGCCCATCCCTAAACGCGTCCTCTTCCAACCTCTTCTGGAAGCTAGATTTCGAAAAGAGGCCCGCGCTTTGAGACAAAGTAAACCCAAATCGGCGCAACGCTTCACGCAATTTGAGCCATAGCGGTGAAATGGGCAGCCGCGCCATGAGAATGACGTCAACGACGGCTCATCTGTCCACTCTCCATTACTGCGTAAATGTCCCCTGTGATCCTGTCTGACATCCCCCATTAAACGTCCTATCTAACAGTTCGGCTGGGATGCATAATACCTCAAAAGTTCTAACAACCTGCAACACATTTCGAAAGTACGGGTTTGTGAGCAAGATCACTGATCGCTCCTTACTCACCCCCAATAAGTCATTTACGAACGTGGGAGGAAGGGAGACTCCGCCCCTTTTCCAACAGCATAAAAGGGAAGGAGCAAGTGAAGAGAACCACTTCATCTACGCCTATTCTCTTGTCAGATTGTATTGCGTGTGCATTCTGTTGACTATAAAGGAATACCGGTGAAGAACTATAAGGCACTCTGAGGGTACCAATTGGGAGAGTCTTATGCAGCTCTAACACGGTTCAATTATACTTCTATCGTACAATGTGTAATAATGCAGTTGTTCGCTATTTCATAGAGAAAAAAACACACATCCTACTTATCCCAAAGACTTCGCAAAAGGGTTCGATATAGTTTTCGGCATTGTTCTATGTTTTGTCAATGGTGGAAAAGAAGTTGCAACGCATGTGCCATGATGAAATGAGAAAACCAGCCCAACTACGCTACTCCCACGCTACTTAAATCATGCACAGTGCAATAAACGATTCAGTGGCCGATTCTACATCAAAAACAAAATATTAATTTGATTACCTGCCCCTTGCCCAGCTGCGCCAGGTAACACAGCAGTTCTGCGAACAGCGACGGCGTGTACATGTTGCCTGTAAAAGTAATTTATGAATATATTTATCATGAAGTGACATTCAATTAACAATCACGCTAAAATTAACCTAAACTTATTTAGTGAGATTGTATAAATTCCCATTTCTATTTAGTTTAGAATATTGAGTGAAAATTATTGGTTCATGATGTTGCAACATCATTTCAGTTGGTTGTGAAACATAATCGAACTAGGTCTATCTGTTCCGTACTGACGAAGTAGTTGGAGTAATTCATTGAAAATCACAAATTTAAAATTTTGGAACCGAAAATTAGGGCATATGTCAATTGTTGGACAAACACAAAAATAAAAGCTAAATTCCTGAATAACAGTAAATTGAGGCTGAATTCAAAGGGCGCAATGAACATTTGCGCCATAGTGATGAAATGGGCATAAGCGCCATTATTGTGTTCGTTCTCACAGCGCAATTACCCATTTCACCATTACGGCGCAAATGTCCATGGCGCACTTGTCTTACATCCTAAGATGAACTCACCAATCCTCCTGTTCATCTCCAGATTCGCCGACGTCAGTGTAGTCCCCTCTTCCGATGCTCGCAGTGCGGTCTCCGAGATGACGGCGAGGTTGCCCTCCATGGGCTCCTGTTTGGAAAGAGGAAATATTTTATTCGGGAGTTTCATGGACGGTATACAAGGGCAACAAACAACAATAACAATTCGTATTCATGGCAAAAATGATTGTTTCCGTCCTATAGGGTGACCCCTATTATTTTAGAAGGAGGAAGGTCTGGTCAATTTTTCGGTTCTGACGGGTACTTTTTGTCCAATGTTCGTGACAAAGCCACCTTTGTTCTTGCAGTGCAAAAGACCGTAATGTGTTATGTAATGGACAAAACCAGCTGATTTTGCGCAGTACCCAGTACATAACAGCTAAAATGCAGTTGTCGCGGCGATCATTCATCCCAGTTGCAGAAAAAATTAAAGTAATGAATACCTCAGCTTTATTGTTAATGTTAACATCGTAAATGCAGTAGGTATTATTGTGCAAAACGGAATTGAGAAATTTCATGTCTCGTGTTGATTATCCGAATTTATTAAGGAGACGTGAAACATATCTGAATGTTACTGTGACCATATGATTTTCATCGATATTCATCGACTCGTTTTATCAATTTCGTTGTACGCAATAATAATAGAGGGTCCTAATTGTAAGCATAGTTCCAAACAGTGGTGCAACCGAGATTGAAGGCGGAAAAACATTTCACGACAAAAACGAGTCGGTTGGATGAAATATTGTCATTTCCCCCATTTGACCCAAGAGAGCGTCAGTGTTGTAGCAATGAGGAGCACCTTTTCAACTATGAGTCTAGGAAGAAGAAAAAACTTGAATACCTCAACTTCCTCGCCGTCTCATCGTCCACTCCCCTCACGGGCCTTCCATTACAAGCGTCCTTGATGACGAGACGGGCCACTGCCTGGAATTACTACAGTAACCGAATCAATAAATCGATAAAGTCATTTGCGAGACTAACGACTGCCTGAGAGTTTACCTTTTGCAGTTCATTGATAAAAATATTTACATACTAAATTGCTAACTCAAGAATACTGATAATAAGGCGCCATGGACAATTGTTCCCTCATTTTCATGGCGTATCAGCACATTTCACCGTCATGGCGCAAATGTCTTTCACCAGTTGTTGCAAAAAACGGGGGTGGGGGTAATAAGCATAATTGCATGCGTGTTGCGAATTTTGACAGTTGACTGGTGAAGTTATTGATAGATTTTGAGGGCCATAATCATCCATTGTTTATGTTTTCTTCTAGCATAGAAATATCGTGCATGTTGCATAAACGCGCCCGGTTTTCGTGAATCTGTCGGGTCCCAGAATTTTTCACCATAGATCTTGCATTGAATCGTTAATTGCTCTGCGTGAGTTATAGGTAAAATGAAACTTGCGTAGTTTAGCGAATATTAGGAAACACTATCTGACTGGAGAAATGGGAACGTGAGATTTTGGAACTTTTTTGTACTGCTCACAATGGTATAAAAGTTCCAAAATGTCACGTTCCCGAAGAAAGATGACCTAGCCATAATGGCAAAACCCCGTAGCTAAATTTAGTGCCTAAAAACCACCCAGCGCTCGGAATGAAAATATGCAATCCGGAATCATGTCCAGTACTTATCTGATTCTTTAAGAACGCCCACCTTTCTGACCAGCTTCGTGAACGGCGAGTGGAACTTGGCCGCGGTGAAGTCGGACAGGGAGACTTCTGAACGGAAAACTACCGTAGTCAAATCAATCAATAACCATTAGAGAAGCAATTAACAAAAATAAACAATTGTAGTTCAATCAATCAGCGGGGATTGACTACGCAACCTCGTCAAAACTATACCGTAATCCAATCAAGATGTTTTCAGATAAAACAATAAATACAAGAAGATTACAGTAACCCAATTAATCACTAAAGTCATAATCAATCAATAACTGACCCTCGCGCCGTATGCTCTTCGCCTTCTCCCCGTACGTCCTGTAGCAGCTCTCGAGTGAGGTGAGGTATGAGGACAGTGACTCTTTGCCTGCCACTTTGGGATACTCTTTGTTGTGAGAGCCTGAAAAATAGATCGATAATAGGAGTAAATCAATCAATAAAGGTTGCCGTAACCAAATAACAACTTTTTTCAGATTACCCACAACCCCCACCACCACTACCACCCCACAGATGATAGCAGCTGTGAGAGCCTGAACAAAATATACTACTTTAAGAGACATCTTCTGTAAGGGTGGACCACCCCTTTGCACAGTTTCTCAACTTTAGGTCTCCGAATTGGCTGAAAATTTGGTTG
>JACMIF010004848.1:0-11617 GCA_014805445.1 Diplogasteroides magnus | reverse complement strand
TACACAGTCGAGTACAGGACACACAGTGGGAATGATCAGGGACTGCAACAGATGAGACTCTTCTATTGTTGATGAAAGAAACCTTCAGGAACCCTTCTCATCATTCTGCCATACGACAGAGACGAGACTGTAAATGTATACACAGTCGAGTACAGGACACACAGTGGGAATGATCAGGGACTGCAACAGATGAGACTCTTCTATTGTTGATGAAAGAAACCTTCAGGAACCCTTCTCATCATTCTGCCATACGACCGGGACCAAAAAATGCCATTTTTTCAAAATGGTCCTATGTTAACCAAACTCAGCCCGTGCGTAGAGGTTACCGTAGGAGTAATAAAAATATTTTGGACACCAATAAAAGTTCGAAATACGGTTATTATGTCTTATGATGCAAAATTATCATCCAAGAAATTGACCCATTGGAACATTTACGTACACTGCGGCCGTAATTCGAACATTTATAGGTGTCCCAATATATTATTATTACTCCTACTGTAACCTCTACGCACGGGCGGAGTTTGGTGACCATAGGACCATTTTGAAAAAATAGCATTTTTTGGCACTTTTTCGTCAAGAACTCTAGGGAGAAAATGGTTAGGGTGCCAATATGTAAGCAATATGTTACTAAGAACCTAACATACCCGGTGGCTAATAGGGGAGATCTGGAGAGCTTTTTAAAAAAATTGGCGAATTTTTATCTGATACTGACTGAATTTGGCGACAAACATGGGTCCACTTTCGACCGTTGCTCTGAGCCTCGCAGGTAAACCCGAAACATATCACGCGGTGTACGTATGTGACTTTTAGTCAATTGTAAGAAGCCACATTGAATAGAGGTTGCAATCAATGGCTGAAGAAATACCGAAGTTTAAAAAAATGGCTGGTTACTTATCAGCCAACCTAATATCTATGGTATGCTCCAAATAAAGAGATTTAGTGTTTCTTTTAGTCGAGAACATATACGGAATGTCTTCATTAGTTTTCTGATGTGGTTCGAAAAAAATATGTTCCAATATGTTCCTGATGCAACGTGAAAATGAACTGTTTTCATTCGGTTGATCGCATTGAAGCTTTTCCGTTCATAAACATAAAACAAGACACACAACAAATATTTTAATTCGTAAGTGAGAAAATTAAATAAGTTCGTTTAATCGATGGCGGTCGTGGACTGATTCGTGTGAGGGTGTACCTCGTATTCGACTCTATTTCTAGAATATCAAACGTTGAAATGGTATCAACAATGTTCAAAGATCATAATGTTCAACAATGTTGAACAATTCAGTGAACATGATGGTGCATCTCTCCATTTCGCCATCACAGCTCAAATGTCCATTACAGCGCAAAATAGAGGAGGGATGATATTGCGTTTGCGTCGACATTTCTTGCGACGCCCAATCTAATCGAAAATAAGTTTCGGGGTATTTCAGTTAGTTTTTGCTGTGGTTCAAAATAAATTCCGGGATATTTCTACTACTGTAAACTACTAAAGTGGCATATTTCAGTTTCAGGCAATCAAAACTTTCATTCTGATTTGGCCAAAATCGACTAAATCGTCTTGCTACTTATGTGACCGGCCTCATAAGCTTCTGATTCGACATAAATAAGAAATAAAATGTTTCAATTCGCTTGATCTCTGCTGGCGGGCTCATAAACATGAACAACACAAAACTATTTTTATTCGTAAGCGAGAAACGAGAAAATTAAGTTCATTTCATCGAGGGCGGTCGTTCTCTGATTCTTGTGAGGGTGGACCAAGTGATGCGATGGGACGATGTATGTCTGGCAATGTCTCACCTGAAAAATAACGGGTAAAAATGGTGAAAAAGTTTCCTAATACTCAGTTACATTTGATAATCAATCAATAATTTCTTACATCACTTATTATTCTGACGCGTGACGTGAACAGTAGGAGTGGTTTGGTGGAATTTTAAAATGTTATTTGTTCGAATAATGGCTGAAGATTCAACCAAGATTTGGTTTGATTAAGTGTTTACAGTTGCAATGAAACATATTGTATTTATTCAGAATGTGGAGAAGATGAAGGACCAGATACCGGGACACTTGCGTTTTGCGCACATGGAAGGAATAGTGTCTATATACCTAAAGCCTTTGCTTCACGTGTGCCCGGATAGATATCCATAGTACCTCGCGTTATCTTCATGACACAGACACAAAATGTGTGTTTATTGCCTATTTATTCAGTTCAAAGAATTCCGCCGACACGGTCAGTGAGTGACTTCACGTGCGACGTTGAAAGCCAAGCCGAATCGTGTGAGCGTTAACGTAACGTTATCTATACTGCACACACTGCATGGACTGGCACATTCTTGATCACCCGAAATTATCAAGATGACAACAGTTTTCATGGTTGATAACACACGTTTATTCCATTTCGAAACCATTTAGAGTTTGCGGGTCGACTTTCATGTCCACTTTCATGTTTCAAGCTCAGAATGATCCTTGTTGTTCCCGTTCTTCAACCACATTAGGGTTTATTATTACAGCAGTTATTGACAGACGGTAGAAAGTGCAACCGTTTCCTCTTCTGCGTGTTTCATAGCTCGGTCGTCTCTACATCTAGGAACCGACAGCTAGGAATGAAGTGAAACGGCGTGAAATTATCGGCTGTCAATAACTGATCTGGATAAGTAAACCTTAGTGATCATTCGCGTGAAATTTGTTTTTCACCATATTTAGACATTGTTGGCAGGAGATCGAATGATCCTTCTCCAAGTCTCCCTTCTTCTCATTCCTATCGGCGTCTACTCGAAAGATGAAATCAATGGGGAACATCTCTCGTCCATCGACCGATGTCACTCTCTGTTTCGTAGTCAATCGTCATTCAATGTCAGCAAGATCAAGAGGCTCGACGGCCTGGTGGGTGTTGGATGGGACAATCTGATCAATACGGTGACTGCCCCCGTGCTTGCGTTGACGTACTTCAAATGCCTAACCACTCCCGATGAAGAGTATGTACTGCCTGGTGAGTCCATACGTGTATGTCACATGGGAGAGGAATCGAGAAGAGATCTTTCACATGATGAAAAGAATAAGACAGTAAGAGAAGCAGTTCGAGGTGGAAATCATTGCATTCCCATTCAGCAAAAAATCAACCGTTGACTATTGCAGACAATGTGGTGGCGATTCCAGTCCAGAAGTCGACGTTCGATCAGATGGCCAAGTACTACGATTCGTACGAGGCCTACGTCCAGCATACTAAGGAAACTATCAATGTGGAAGCGGATGTCGGATTCGACTTCAAATTCGGTAAGCCACGACGATTCATACAAGGAGTAGTCCGAATTGTATCATCCATATATATTGCGCTTTTTAGTGAATTGCAGAACATATGTATTATGCATCCAATCTGAACTGTTGTTCCTAGTACGCGTATCACACCTAGATGCCACCCTGGTCTCTCATTTTAACGTGCTATTTCGTCGTCGCGGAATATGTTTCAACTGTGAGATATATAGACTAGAGCAACAGTTTAGTTAGGATGCACAATATGCCTTCCATATTACACATAATATGCTAGCAAACTAGATCAGGACGTTTGATCATATTCCGCGGACTGACTATCTAAACGGAGCAGTGGGGGTATGGTGAGTTAGAGTACGGATGTCAAAGTTACAAACCTATCTCTCACCGTCCCCCTCCACTTTCGGCGTGATTAGCTCATTTTATCGGACAGAAATGTAGACTACACGCAACCATGGATATGAGAGAGAGTTCTTTCGTTGTTCAGGTAGTTCTATATCGGGTTCGTACAGCTCTACACGCATGGAGGCTAAGATGAGCATGCACGACTACAATTCGTCGATGCTACACGCTAGATATCGCCTGCATGCGTACACCCTCGTCGCTGACGGCAGTGATGGCTTGCATCCCGGTGAGAGGAGGGGGGGGGTGAACGACACTAGCGCAATGGACGTTTGCGCTTTTGGTGTGAAATGAACAAATGGGCCTTTATTGTAAACATTATCATGGTGCAAGTGTCGATTCCATCACAGCGACGCAAATGTCCATGGCGCTCATCTACTTCACCCGAGATGGGGACTCTCACGCATCCCAGTTCCTACACACTATACTTGTTCAAAGAACGGTAAAGTATAAAGAAGCCGTCAAGCGAAATTCTCGGTTACCAATTCTGAGACCGTAGCGTAAAAGAGCATGTAGCACCACAGTAGTGGGAAACTGCAGAGTTATATTTGCCGTTTTTGGCGGTCAAAATATAAACAGCGTTATGTAAGCTCTTATAGCCTCGCAATCAGGTTTTGCTCGCCGGCTTGAGGAAGTGGCTGAGGCGCGGACAGGAAACCTCACCCTCCGGGCCGGATACCTGGCAGAGCTGGTGATCCGTGATTACGGAACGCATGTCGTTACCTCGGCAGACGTCGGTGCAGTCATCGAAAGGGAGAACTACATCGTCATCGATAAGGCTGCTATGAACCAATCTACTATTAACAAGGTTATGGTGGGTGAATCTTAATTACTTCATGGTTGGTGAGCTGGAAATCGTTGTATTCGCATGTCCATAATCGTTATCATCCTCACTTAACAATTGGCATATTCCAGTAAGCATGGATAGTTTACCGATATTTGTGTCACACAACTTGCAATTATTAATTTGGGATTATATAATCTCTTTATAGTGAAGGTCATACTGCTAATAGGAGTCCAGCGTAAGGCCTGCTAACTATAAGAGCGCTTCCCTAGATTTGTATAATACATATGTATGTAATGATTATGCTGCGCGTATTCTCAGAGTGCCGTGTCGGCCGGCGTCTCGTTTGGCTCGATATTCAACTTTGGCGCGAAAGAGAGCACAGAGAAGACCGAGTCTGCGGACACGATCAAACTGCTCACCGAGGAGACGAGACACGTTGTCGTCCGTTCACAAGGGGGACCGAGTCCCAGTCGAGTAGCGAGTGGAAAGGTAACTGTCATTCATTACTCATCTATAATATATATGTGTTTATCCATTCGAAATTATTACAGAAATACAAACTAAACGAATAAGTCAATGAGAATAAAGGAGACATTGCAGGACACCTACGAGATGGACAGTCTCATAGCTCTGGATGTCAGGGGCGTGCCCCTGTACACACTCATCAATAAGAACAATCTTCCCTCGCTGAATGATGATCAGCTAGTCGATCTCAGTCGCCTACTGCTCAATGTCACGAGAGAATACTACGGCCGCAATAGGGTGCCTGGCTGCACCAGTCGACTATCACCCAACTTCAACTTCAACGTAAGCGCATGCTTATTCTCGAGGAGCAAAGTGTTTTCTGGCTTGCGTTTACTCCACTCTGGTATGAAATCAACCCCAAAAAAACAAGAGAGTCGAAAACGAGGCAGATTAGAAACAAAGAGACCCCCTTGGTTCTGAGGGAATCACTACAAATGAAGATGGGATGAACTGGAGTTCCGTACTCTGCTCACTGTGGTAGGCATTTTGACTACTTTATGGGTTTGTTTCACAGAGGGCATATCTTCAAATATACATATACTATCCTTGAAACATAACTCACAAAGTGGTTAAACGGCAAGCCATCACCCTTCCATTCATGTAGTACAGAAACGATGTCATGAATTCTCTGAAAATTATGGGAATCGTACTCATTGATTATGTGTGCATTGGCCGATGGCTCACGAATAATATTTGCTAAATCCGTATTTTCAAGATTGGCATCGTTCCAAATCAGTTGAATACCAATAATATTGTTGCGTTCCACTACAGGCGAACGTCGACGACAATAGCTGTACGCGCGGGGTGGGTAATTACACGTTCGGTGGCATCTACACTACTTGCACGGTTCGATACATTTTTCACTCGTACATTGCAGAACATTATTTATCCGGATCAGAGACGCTTAAAGGGCGCAATATGCATTTTTTTTATTTTGTCGACATCTGAATAGATAGTCTCTATACTGTTCAGGTGGTACCTTCTCGCCAAGGCAACCCTCCGGCCTCGCAATGCGCGCCCTTCATCCAGCCCAACTTCGTCACGGGCAATCTTTCTTGTGACGATGGCTTCGAGCCGGTGCTGATGCTCCACAGCGTACTCCAGCTGCCAGATCGAATTGAGCGTGTTCATGATAGATTGTGAGATGAGAATTCAATTCAATTTAACAGTATCAGAACAGAGTCTCGGGGGATCTTGGATTAGTCAAAAACAATTGTCTCATTTTGCTTGATTTGTAGTATAGCGAGTCCTCCCAAGAAAGTGGACAGAATGTTGAATCCGTAGTCGAAGCGTTACTTTCGTTGAGAATTGAGTTGAAAGTGGGCGCCCGTTTAATTTTTTGCCGATGGAGTGCCTTTCTTGCGGAAATATTCGAGTTATTCATGACAAATTTGAAAAAAAATGTTCATTTCAACGATTGATTTTAGTTGCGCCGATTACTTCTTTTTTACGGATTGCGACGATTACTACTTTAACGTCGTGCACCAGGACCGCGTTACCGTTGAAGCCTTCTGGTGTCGCCCGAAGCCCGGCGTACCGCCGCCGACCGACCGATACGTCATGTTCGGTGGCTTGTACATGGCCGGACACCCGAATCAGATTACGAACGAGATGGGCTGCCCCGGACACTACCGCGAGTTTCCCCTGCTCAAGACGACGACGCTCTGTCTCAGTCGAGACTACCAGCTGGATGTTCAGTACGCGGCTGAGCTGCAAAACCTCTTCTCCTGCCAAAGCCCCAAGAGCGAGCAAATATGCGCGCAAGGTTTTAGCCAACATCTCGCCACGGTGGTAAACGACTGCGAAGTCTACTACTGCGTGCGGAACGAGGCCTACAACAAGGTGAAGCCGCAGTTGGTGAAGCGACCGCCCTTCACGAGCCCGGACGCCATGCACAATAGCGTCTCGGAGGACTCGTTGCTCATCTATATGGATAATCAGCTATGGGGCATCGCAGCTCTCGATGCCGTACTCCAGAAGGGCAAACAATTGATCCCGGCAGCAAACTTGGTCCAAAGCGTGAAGGAAACGCCAGAGGACCTGAACTCACAAGCCATCGACGCTTGGATCAACTATTTCATGAAGGACGAACGCGAGGTGGGCAGACACTAATGGGGATTATTAATTCCGATTCGAAAAATTCGAAAGCCGTTGAATATTATAGTAGCACACATATTTTTACACATGAATGAATATGCTCCTCCGATTGCTAATAGTAAAATTATGTAATGATTTAGAATGGCCCATCCCGCTTGTGAGTTGGGAAGCAATTCATTATTTTCTCTTCTCACAGATTTTGTTCTTTCATTATATACTATTTTCAGACGACACCCTCATAGTAAAGCTGTATTATAAGTTCTGCATATTATGTTTGAAATGACGAGAATCATCTTTATGCCAACTTTCAGGCAGAGAAGATCGTCAAACGCACAAACGCTGCTTCATACAGAGAAAAGACGATTGATTCAACAGGTTTGCGACCGTTTTATGAGGCTGATCACATAAGTTGCGAGACGATTTTGCCTATTATGGCCAAGCTCGGATGTAGGCATCGATTTTCCTGAAACACAAATATGCCGTCCTAGACCGGCCTCTTATATAAGTAGAATCGACGTTTTGGAACTGGATATTATCTCACAATAAGCGCTTTTCTGCTGCAGTGTAACACATACTACCAAGAATGAAGGACAAGGGCCCCATGGACATTTGCGCCATTATTGTGCCATTTCTGATGGCACAAACGTCCACTGTTTTCCTGTCTATTACCCACAGCTAATGTGCTGCCATTCTCGCTTTGGCAAAATTTCTTATGTCCACCGCGAAATTGAACCAAAGGTCGTCCAGCTCCAATACAACAACATTTATGAAACATACGCGACAATTTCACTGCAGGGCACTACTCGATCTGGACAATCACGACCTCTACTATAATCGCACTGGTTATCGGAGCAATGCTTATGCTCGGGTAAGATAAAGGGAACGTATGGGGAAATGACGGGTAAATAGCAATAAAAATATTCCAATAAAAACAATTTTCATTGCAAGACTGCAAAGATTAATCCACAGACCGGGAATCTTGCAGTCTTGCAATGAACATGTTCCTTGAGCCTAATCGGCAATGACACTCAGAACAATTCAATAAAAACAATAATTGTTCTTGTACCATAGGTAATGTTACCTTGATTGTTTTGGCACCGCAATCTCAAATTCCTGCACTTACCACACTATGTTCTATGATGGCGATCGCTTGATAAACGAGCAAATATTGATTGCTCTCAAAACCTATGGTGAGGGCTCTCTACTAATCGGTCAAACATTATTCTCGTAGAACGCATGTTATAATACTTTCAGTGGCATCAAAGCAATCGAGTGGCGTCGTCGACGTGCGCAGCAACAGGGACAATATCAAGAGATGATACCAAGAGATGAATAAAGTGACAATTAACACCTCCACTTGATGAATATTCTTACCATTAGCTGTGTGAATGCACCAACTCCTTGCGATTTTAAGGACCAATTTTATCGCTTGACATTATCGTTAATATTATCGTATATTCATTATCGTTCTCGTCCCTTCCATCCATGATATAAAATACCCGAGGAAATACGAAGGTCAATCCTTCAGTAATATTATCAGCAAAACATTATCTGGTTGATTCCTTTTCCTTTTCTTGAATGGATGAAGCTTCTTAGGACTCAGCCCTGTGTCTCTTCCTTTGCCACGCCACAGTCTCTTTCCGCACTCTCAACAACAAAGGAGATCAAGGGGCATCATGTCTCTTCCTTTTCTGTATTATCTCTTACTAATGAATAGGAATGCCGACAACTAACAAGATGAGAACCATTACGGAGCAAATGTACATGATGCTATGTCTTTCGGACGGTTGATAAGTGTAAGGATGATAAAATACGAACAATGAAATGGTTGCTGATAGAGTTGTGCATTCGCGAGTGCATTAGCCGAAATACTTTTGGTATTTGTCGCTTCAAGCCAAGCTGGATCGCCGTGCACTGAGGAAAATTGACCGATGGACAGTGACTCGGTATGAGTTCATGTATGTTTCAAGAAGACATCTAATGTATAACAGTCTCCTATCTTCGGTTAACGTTCGCCGTACGGTGTCATAATAAAATTTTAAGACCCAACAACCACGAGCCGCACTCGAAACAATGGGTGTAGGGGTGGATCGCAGAAATGAATTCAAGTAGCGTAATCTTTTTTAAAAATTTCACAAGTCAGGAATTCCTGAAAGAGGCAACATAACTCCTCAGAGTACCTATTGTAAAAGATTTCAAAAGAAAAACTTGAGTCTTGGTATGGTATTATTTTTCGAACCCGCGTCCACTTTTCTGGCGCATATCAACTACTAGACATAGGAGGGTATAGGTGGAGTTTTTAATTTGAGTTTTAACGTGTCAATTGACTTCTTACTTGAGTTCCAAGTTGCTGGTGCTTTTACAGTGACAGTGAAACATAGTCAAGCCTACTCTACACGCTGGGTAATTAAGAGGTGAAAGATAACAGGGACAACTGCGTGATTAAAAGTGAATGGGGCTGTGCGCCAACATTATCTTCATTGAAAGGGCGCGTCTCTTCATTTCCCCATTATAGCGCAAATATTCATGACTGCTTTTCATGCATTTCAACAAGGATGAGACAAGAACACTACTACTGACAGTTTTTGACAGGTATGGTCAATGCAGCTTTTGAACGGAGGCCGTACAGCATATCCGACTGACCCATCTCTCATTGTTGGACATTTACTTCCGAAAACTGGAGGAGAGGGGCGATAGAGTTTTAAAATGTTATCTTTTACACAGAAAGCAGAGAACACAACAAAGATTTCGCTTGGTGAACTGTTTATTGATGCAAAGAAGCTTCACACATTGATCGTGGCATCTAACCACTATTATCATAGTATGCCTACATGAGTCACACTCCACACCCGCCTGCACTCACCCCCTCTCTTCGAAGGGACGTTGGCGCGGTTTTACAAACTTGGCGGACCCACGATTTTAGGGCACCAGTTTTGGATTTTTGGCCGCGTTTTTCGTGGATTAGAGGCAGAATCGAACTATCTACTGATGAATGTAGGCAAGTGCACGGGCGACATTACTGAGGGATCAGATCGCTCAAATCGCATTTTCACGGAGTTATGATCGAAAACCCAAGACTATACGAAAAAGAGTTAAAATGCAGCTAGACACATGTGCTTCACAGAGCAAGCGTAGAATAGTTGGAGTATCAAACCTTTAGTTAGAGAAGCGGATCCCACCAGAAATACGAGTACATTGGCCAAAAATGCGATTTTTTGGGGATATTAAAGGAGCCGTAAGGGGAGATTTATTTGCATGCACTTTTGGATATCAGTCTCTCCAATTCCCCCACTTTCCCGTCGTCAGAGCGGTCTACTCTGACAACGAGAGAGTAAGGGAATTAGAGAGACTGATATCCAAAAGTGCATGCAAATAAATCTCCCTTTACGGCTTCTTTAAGTTGAGGCACAAGTTCTTGTGGGTGTTACTTCCACATCTATTATCTTCCCACAGCCTGATATTAGCCATTGCCCATAATTATCACACAAGACCTCACTAGCTGCCACCATCACCAGCCTCTTTCGCATTAGCGCGCCGCGGCGCGCTTTTTCGAAGTTGGCCGATTCGCGCGCTTTTTCACCTCTTCTAATCATATTTCATGGTGTGATCTCTTTATCGTTGAGAGGAATCGGAGGGTGGCAATTGTGGGTATATTCAGGGATATGTTTCGCAATGAATAGAAATGTATAAGAGGTTTCAATTTTTCAATAGTCGACCCATCTGAACTCGTTTCCACGTAAAGTAAATTAATTATTTCATGAACACATCTCTGCTAGCCGCGCTGGAAGCAATGGATAGAGGAGTGGATTGCAAGAAGGAAACCAGGTATCCAATTCACAGAGTTGCAGAATTTGGCGCTCCTGATTTTCCAGTTTTTTTGTGGCAACAATTACTTACTTTTAATTTTTTTCTTCTTCAAGAAATTTTCGAGTAATTACTAAAGACAATTATTCGAAATCGGGTTGCACGCACGGGCGAAAGACTGGCGCACAATGGACACTTGCGCTATAATAATGATGAAATGACTAGATGCACCATCGTGCTAAGCATTCTCACAGCGTGACTGTCTATTTCACCATTATGGCGCCAATTTCTATGGCACTTTTGGCTTTCATCCGAGCAATGAAGTTATAATTACCATATAAATAAGTTTCAATCCCAAGGTTAAAATGACGATCGTGAGGAGCTATGATGAGTTGTCGATGGCCCAGTTAAACATCAAAAAGAAAAAAAATCAGATAATCAATAAACTTACGGGAGGGGCCAGTGTTGGCAGAGTGAATCCCAATGTGCGTTCCATTTCTCTGTGCTCTCCCTGGCGCTGTCATGTCTATGCTCCAGAGACGACCGGGTCAATTAGAGCGCAGGGAGACGAAATGTACTTTAGGATTCCCTCTGCCAATACAAGGTAGGGGCTAGGGTTTCTAAATCGGGAGTAGAGTGCATTCGTCTGTTGTCTGATTCAAGAGGAGCGGTTGTCTATTGCATGAATGAGACAACCGCTCCTCGTGAAACAGACAACAGACGAATGCACTCTACTCC